>JAPYZA010007187.1:0-15304 GCA_030522685.1 Eupelmus azureus
ATATAGAGCGGAAGCTTTCCTTGTCTCGCGGATAGCGATAATTATGTAAAACAAGCTGGATTTTGTAAGTGTATTACGTGCGGCGGTGTGACGTAATGGGTTATACGTAAACGACAAATCATTCATGATCTTACGACTTCCTTGTGCAGTAGCTAATACTAGTTGGATAATAATAAAAATAATAAAATAAATAATTGATTGCTCCTGGAGTAAACCATATTTACATTTTCCGCAATGACGATTCTCGAATTTAAAGCAAGTAGCTCAATGAATCGATGTAACGATCATAAACCCAAAAGCAAAATCGAAATATGCAAAAGCCGAAACATTGACCTTCCCTCTACAATTCCATCAATTCCGAACTACTTCCCGCTCTACAATTCCATCAATTCCGAACTACTTCCCGCACACCACCGCGACAAAAGCCCAAAAATCCTCCCTTCCATCAAAAAGCACTCGCAAAAGAATTCTCCCAAAATTCACTCATCCGATCTTTAAAAAACCCAGCTTATCCGTGCACTCACTGCAACGCAGCATTCAGCAAGTTTCGCTGGTATATATAAGCCCATCCTGCAGCCTGTAAAGAGCAGCGTCGCTCGCGCAACCAGGCTGCGACGTTCTCTCAACTGCAGGCGTCTTGCGCGCGCGCCCACGGCTAGACGCGATACTTCATTCATGCTCGCGTGTTCGCTTTCTCTCTCTCTCGCTCTGGGTGTATATGCGCGCGGAGCAGTGACGTAGCGCGAGGAGAGCGTTGCCCTGCTCTCTCAGTGGTGTTGAGTTTTTAATGTGATGGTTGGGTTTTTTATTGAGGATTGGTTATTTTGGAGAAGGTTTTGAGGTTATGGTGCGTGGATGTGGTGGAGGTTTGGTCGATTGTTTGGGAGAGATACAAACACCCGATGATTTTGCTGAGAGGAGAGCGAAGCTTTTTTATACGGTGGGGTTGTGAGGTATTTAAAACCTGAGCTTTCTGGCCTATCAGATAATCGAAATAGAGATAAGTTGTAAAACTTCATATTTAAAGAGTCGAGTTTTAGCCGGTCGCGCGAGTCCATATCTTGCTCAAGTCGGCACGCATCTACTTGCAAAGATTGTCGCTCATCAACCATGTTTGTTTAAAAACCTACAATTACATAGGATAATTACTACGAACAGAAACTACCGGCTGCGATCCTAGCTATAAAATCTACACCAGAATATTTCTCAAGCTAGATTTCACCTCTAGCCACAACATATATTGGTATAAGAAGATGCTTTCGACAATTTTATCATCGAACTTTCAGAGCTTCATCCCTTAAGTTCGAATTCCTCGCCACTGCAAACGCACCCACGTCCTATATCCCCACAACCGACCTATCTCCAAGCCACAAGCTCAGGCCTCATAGTCAGCTTGGCTATGTGCGCGATACAAAAGAGCCAAAGAAGCTCGCTCGCGAGTTAACGCGAGCACATTTCTCGATGCACGCGCTTGAATTAATAAGTCGCGAGAGAGAGAGAGAGAGAGGGCAGAGCTCGCGCAGCAGCACGGCCCATACTTGGCACGTGATACTCGCGTGTGGGAAGAGGCTCAAGGTTGTAGCCATCCAAGCTCGCGAGCGCTCCGCAACCTCATGGAGATGTGTACTCTGGGTTCTGTGTATATACGCTCTGTCTCTCTTTCTCAGACAACAAAATGTTGGGATATTAGCGACTTTAATGGAGCATGTTTTGGGAAATTTGAACTTTTGGAGTGTGTTTGATTTTTAGGTCGATGATAAATGTTTGTTTTGCGCTATGTGAAAGAGTATCCGGATTGATTAGGGCTTTTCGCGCCTTGCGAGATTCAATCTCTTGAAAAAGTTATTTTTTTGTATGTCCTTGTTTGGCTGTAGTTTTTCTGAAACTATCATATTTTAGATCAGAAATTTGCAAATTTCATTGCACTATAATATAATGGCTTAGAGAAAATGAACGAATCTAAATAACAGAAGACACTCAATTATTAAACATACAATTTAAACAATTACAATATACTTAAATGAAACCTTGTATTTATATACAATAGTTCAAAATTCATAACTCACTATAAATATATAAATTTTAAAATATAAACATGAAAATAAGTAGTCCAACATAAACACGAGATGGCTAACATTTTGCTGAAGTAGCGCGTATTTAGTTCTCTTGTCGACTTTTTCTTTCTTGTTCCACTCGCAACCTGAAAGTGTATGCCGGATTGATTAGCCGGGTGCGTTGAATTTCACAGCGTAAGTGAGAAGTAAATTAGAATTCGTTAAATTCGACTCGCTACTGTTCGGGAAGGAGAAGCATTCCCGTCGACAATTTTAGCCTCGACTGCGCAAATTTTGCTTACGGCGATCAACTTTTGTGAGAAAATTCTCTGCATTTACTTTTTTATTATTCGCTTAGTAGGACGTAGAGTCAAGAATTTGTAGAGCTTTACAAATAAATTTTAAACGAGTCTGCTAAATGTTACAATAACGCCTTATGATTTATTTGCTAATGAAAAATTTCCGATTTCTAATTTTTATTTAAGTTAAACTCTTCTAATGTTTGTTTTCCTAATATATTTAATAATCTTTCTTAATTTATTTAAATTTTATAACATAATACTTTAATCTAAAGTACTGGGGAAAATTAATACAACAAAATATCTATTAAAAACTCTCAGTACTCTCAAAATCAAAGTAGAAATTGGACTACCTAGTTGGCTAGAACCATACAAATTTATGTAACTCCCAACTAGATCCTAGACGGAATAAATATTACCATCAAGGCTACAAATTACGCTTTTATTTTACAAAGTTTTTATAATTTTTTAATCTTTCACAGTTGTTTGTACTCAGAAATGTGAAAAAAAATTCAAAAAAACTAGAAAATCCAAAAAATTTCATAAACCAAAAGAGAAATCCATAACCTACAAAATCGTCGAAAGTAAGCCCACACACACACAATTTAATGAAAAACCACCTACTTCAAAGCTCCCCAACCCATTCCGCTTTTAAAAAAGTCCATACCCATCGTCCAAAACAAACAACGCTCCCATCCCTCGAGCCAACTCTTAAAACATCTCCTTTCATCTCGCGAAGCTATCTAGCTTTGAGCCGCGCTCGCTGCAGCAGCGAAACGGGGCCGAGCCAGCTCGCGCTTTGCCGAAAGGATATCCGGCGCGGAAACGTTTCCCGTCGAGCCGCCCACAGCGGAGCGCGCGGATCCACGACAAACGCATTTCCGTCGCCCGCGCGCGCGCCTTCCGAAACATATTGCATTTCCAGGCGCAGCAGTGTACTTATGTATTTATGTAAGTTTTGCAGTGTGCTGGGTGAGAGAGATGGGGATTTTGTTTTTGTGCGCGCGTCTTGGAGAAGGTGTAGCGCTGAGGAGAGGGGGAATTGAGGAATGTTGGGAGATGGGGTGAAATTTTACGTTGGATCTGTGGTTGGATGGGTTTTATGCTGAGTTTGGCATAGTACTTGATAAGTTTAATGCGTTCTTCATAAATAAAAAAATAATGTATCTCTGACTTTCGAATCAAATCAAGAAAGTCAATTTTTTTTTGAAAATTGAGTTTACGTAACTTTTGAGTAGCTTGAAGTCTCTTTATAGAGTTACCGTAAAGTTGATATTCCGTAGAGACATCATATCGGCTCTTAGTGAGCAAGTTCATTTTTCGATAATCCCTTTCCAACTTTACGAATTAGACCACTATAACTTAAGTAAATAAATAAAATTTTAATTTCATTATTATCAAGAATTATCAAGAAAACTGGACATTTTCTATAAACTACTAATTTTTTTTAATATACTATATTTCACGAAATTTCTCTTTTTAATTCAATGAAATTCATAACGAAAATCGTAAGAATGATTATGACCAATGCGATCCGGAACTTTTCGAACATTTGATTAGTTTGCAAACATTATAAACATGATTATATCGGTATTTAGTGCCGTGATGAATTAGCTGATGTTTAGATTCCAATTAGTCTCCTGTCATCTCAAAAGCACTTTCAAACACTACAATCTTAATTTCTCAAAATCACGAGAACGTGTCTCATATTGTTCTTATCAAAAACCACACATCTCTAAATAGGTATTTTATCGTATACATAAATTTACATGAGTTTTGATCAATATTTCACAGTCAATTACATCCCAAGGTCGATCCCAGCTACACAAAACCCATACGCGCTCCAAACTAAAGTCTCCCTGCAGCCACCTATATCCTCTCTTCCCACCAAATTCCCAAAAATGCTCATGACTCGAACCTCAAACACGCACAAACCCCCGAAAAAAGCAACTCTCCAGTCCAGGGCTCTCTCCTCCACCTCCACCTCCTCCGTCCATCTCCCGCAAGTGTTATTGAACGCTCGCTTGCTCGGAGCCTCTAAATTACATCTAATTGACTGTCAAATTGCGACAAAGTGCGCTTGCGCTATATTTAGCGTCTTTATTAGCCGCATCCTTCTTGCCTCCCGCTCGCGCGCCGCTTTTGTCCTTTTCCATGGCGCGCAACCGCCGACTGCCGAAGCCCTCTCTTTTTCGCTCGCGCGCACCGCTTTCCACCTCGTGCGCCCAACGCTCTCTGTATATACCCTTGAGAGAGCGCAAGCGCCATATATAGCCTTTAGCCAATTGCGGGCTTAATTGGTTAATTAACTTAGCCGACTGTACGCTCCTTCTGTCGCCAGCGTGCTCTCTCTCTCTCTCTCTTTTGCTGACTTTCGGTTGGGCGAGGGGAATTTTTTTTTTCTTTGTATAGGGAAGGAGATATACGCGAGCGGCGCCTTCTTGCTCACCGGAAGTGCGATGAAGTGTAATTCGAGAGATATCGCGGGACGCTTGATTGGGAATGAGTTGGTTCTGTGTGCGACGTTTGTCTGCTCGTTCGTTTGAGTATTGTTTTTGACTTGGGCTCGTCGTTTGGGTGGTGTTGATTTATTAGCGTTGATTTGAGATTGAGCTTAACTGCCTGAAAGCTCTATTGATGGATGATGGCCTGTTTAGTCTGAAGCGTCGATATTAAACGTTCATTCATCATTTCGTATTTTAATCTGGCTGAATAGGATCCTTTTTATATTATGTATTTTAATTACGCCGTTTTTAGCGGACTAATTAAGCATGAACGTGAGCTTTAAAAGTTGAAAATAATTCGAGATAAAGTCTACTTTGTGAAAAATTAATCTCTATTTTTAAAGGTTTTTTTTATTAATATTTTAACTTGATTGAACATATATACACCGGATATTTTAGAATATTTAACAATGAATTCCTTTGAATGTTATAATATGAAAAATATTAAAAGTAGTGACTATACTAATTTAAGTGTTAATAAGTCTTGATAAAATATTTAAAACTTTTTCTACTACAATAAGTCATTTCCGTTTCAATAAATTATTATTGAAATTAAATTTATCTTCTACCTTTATTTACGGTATATATACATTTTTACATACAATATAATATATCATACTTATTTTATCATTTTTTATCATTAATACATTTTTCAAAATTTTGGTATGAAACATAAGAATATTCTTCGCGAAAGAAACCGGTCTAATTATGCAGACTTAAACTATACCTACCTACTAATTTCTTTCCTTTTCAATACCAATGACCGCACGCAAAGCCATCAAGTATTTTTCGACCCAAATGGACCTCGACGCTCCGTGATTTCATAATCGGGCGCTATTCAAACGATTATCGCTCCATCGATTACATTACTATCCATTTACTCTAGGAACGCTTATCAATAAAACCCGTAAAACGTCGCTCCCCCGCTATCTCCGATTCTTTATCTCAAGACCGGCAATGCGGCCTCGTAGACCGGCTTGCCAAAAGAAAAAAAAAGAAAACTTTATTTCAACGTGTAATAATCTTTGGCACACGGCTCTATTTGCAATAGAATCGCTAGGGGCGCGCGCACGCGACCGGCGCTGTGCATTTTTGCAGGCGTCACGCGCGGCCACGTGTGTTTATTTGCGGCGCTTGTATGAATGACGAGCCGATACTTGCTTCATTCAGAAATGCGTATAGTGGCGGTGTTGTTGCTCTTCTCGTTTTCGAGTTTGTACTTTTGCGCTTTGTCCGTTTTGATGGATGTTGGAACTTTCTCGGGCGGGGTAATTTTAGAACTAATGTTTGAATGATTTATTTGAATATTAGTATTTTGTAAATTGTTATTTCGGGCGTTGGAATCGAGTTCATGCATTCTGAATTGTACAGTGTATCATTCACATTGGGTTAATAGATCTTCATTTAAGTATCGCTAGAAATATTAGTATTTTGTAAATTGTTATTTCGGGTGTTGGAAATCGACTTGTCGCTAGGAATTCATAGTACGTGGCCCAAGATTTTTAAATTAAATTGCTTCTTTCTAATAACAGTAATTTTCTTTTCAGTAGTGTCAATTCAAAGCTGATAATTACAAAATTTTAAGAAAATAATAATTGAATTTTTAATATAATACTGCAGGCGGATAACTAAATTTATGAATTAGTCCACTTTGCGAATATTGTGCTATCAATTTTACATCATTATTTATTCTACAATAATAAAGAATTAAAATTAAAATAACCTACCGAGGAATGCATTCTAATGAACATGCGGTAAATTGTCTGGTCACTTCAAGTGTAAAATATATGTATACATCAGACATTTAACAATTAGACCCTTATCGTTCACTCCTTACTTTAAATTCAATCTGCATTGATAATTGCTTCAGTGATATTCAGTACTCAATTTCATATCTATTTTAAATTAGAAGCAGGTTTACGAGTCGCTTATCGAGATACGTTACTATTTGTATATTGTACACTACACTATTTTGTATTAACAAATGAATTGATAGTCTTTATCATTTAAACATATTTACTGAACTAATTTCAATTAATAAGCAATCAAAAGCATATTTAATTTGGAGTTTTAGGAAAAATAAAAATTCCGTGTCTTTTGTATGTACACCTAAATATAGAAAAATAAGAAAAGAAGTTTTTTACGGAACATACGTAAGACTATTGCTGTAAGTGGTACGATGCATCGGATACGATAAAGTCAAACTAATCGTTTCAAACGTTTATCAAATTTATCGTGCTTTTAAAAATAACCTCGTCTAACGTTAGTATACCAATTTCACTTGTCCTACAAATATCTACGTCGCATTGATTAAAAAATTTCAAGCATTACTTGGAAACTTTTTGATAATGATAAAGGCAATTTAAGCTAGATATTTTAAAGGTTCATGAATGAAACGAGATGTCGGGCATAATAAATTTTTATCTTTATGCCCTTCCAAACCCAAACCCTTTCTCCCTTTCAAATTAAAAGTCAACCCTCTCCAAAACCATACCGATCTCTCTTCCAAAACCCCAACAAAATTTCAATCCACTCCCACCACGAAACTCCCAAAAACTCACCCCGATCACTCCTAATCCCTTAACCCCACGACTCTCCCAAACTCAAAGCTCGCCTTATAACCAGTATCGATCCCCCTCGTCGCGTCTGACGCACGCGTTACACCACGTCTATATATCAGCGATCTCTCTTATCACCGGCGGTCGCGCGCTAGCTTGGCGCAGCGGCTACGTATATACACGTACATATACGAATTCCGCGGCGTGCGGGTGATCGACCGCGAGAGCCGCGCGGGATCGATAACAGCCGGCGCCCTCGCGAGCCACCCACGCATTTATAAACCCGCGCGATTCCAGCCGGCTGTGGATTTAATGAATGGACTAGACGATATAGGTAGCGTCTGGGCTTGCTCGATCTTTTTACGTTACGGGTATAATCTCGTTGATTTAAAGTTGGACGCTGGGATAATTAAAAGCTGCTTGCGGTTTATCGGGGAAAATTCCGAGGTGTAATAAGCGCCGAGCGGTTATAATTCGCGGCTCGGCGAGTTTCACGCCTGTATATATAGCTTTTACACTTTGCGGGCTCCACCCAACACCTACAGCCTCCGCCATTATCTCTTCGGCGATTTTCCTCGTCACCGTACGCGTTGGCTAGTTTAGAGTTGAAAGCGAAAGCCTCTCTTTGACTCTAACGCGTGCGCACTGGCTCGGTTATAGCGAGAGATAGGAGCTGGAATAGGACGTATAGATTCGGTGACGCCGAGAGAGGGAGGGAAAGATAGTGCGCTGCTTTGGGCCGTTATATGGAGAGGAAAAAAGGCCGCTTCCTGTTTCCGCTGAAACGAGATTGGCGCACCTACGCGCTGAGAAAAGAACTTGCTCTCTCTCTCTCGCGCTCTTTGGATCTTGTTCGTGCTATGGGATTTTTCTTTTATTGGAGCGTTATTTTCGAGCGTTAGGGGTAATTAATTTTGTTATCGTGAGAGTACTTACCTGCGGTGATGTAGTGTAGTGCTTCTAATGTGAGACTCAATATTTGAACGGAAGATTTGAAATACTTTAACGCAAATGGATAGATTAATAGATGACATTTTTTTATAGCTGAATATTTGCGATATCAAATGCTCAATACTTTAGCACCCTATCCAATTGACATCTCGATTATAAAATTAAAAGTTTTGGAATGAAATAAACTTACACAATCGTCACTTTTGTCAATAAACAATATTTATTTAATAGTCTTTCAAAACTATTAAGCCACATATGTAAAAAGTAATTCCAAAACGTTCGAGGTATCCTATAGAAAAAGAATAAATTCGCCTACGCGCACATTCACTCTATAATATTTCTCTCTCTCGCTCTCTTTCTCTCTCTCATTTTTTCTCTCGGCATTGGCGATCAGCAAAATTACATAAGCCGATGGATTATACATAATATATTTATATATCACTCGTTACTTTTCGCCGCTCTCGTTTAAATCGCCGCGCGCTTTTGTAAAATGTTCGTATCAAACAGCCCTGCGTGTGCCTCTCCGGCCCAAGACACTCGACACGCGCGCATCGTCGGCTACATAAATTCGTCGACGAGAAAATTCACTTGGGTTAATTTTCATCATTTTATTTTTTCATCGCGTGTGGATGCACGCTTCTCCCTTTGCACTCGCTCTTTCGCCCAGTCTCTCTTAGTTCGTGATAGTGAAAAATGCAAAGTAGGAAAGATGGAGGAGAACAAATCGTACACGCGGCATGGTCGCAAAACAATGTAATACAGGGTGCGGAGGAAAAAGTTATATGCGTCGACGCCGCGTAATGTTGCTGCGGCTTTTACTTCCTTTCTCTGGTTATTACGCGCGGTCGTAAGATCGTTGCTGCGTATTCGAGTAATAACAATGCGATGGGAAAGAAAAACTGAACGCGAGTTTTTTTTTTCGTGAGGTCTTATGATATCGGGGATTGTTTTTTTCTCCGACGTTTTATGAATGTGAGTGTTAGTTTTAGGCGATGAGTAATAACAATAAAAATTGACGCAACTTTTATCGTGACAATCAGATCGATTTTAAAATTTTTAAAATTACTTCTCTTTATGTGTTGAATATTGATTTGTCGTATTAGAAATTTGCGAGCAATTCGTTTGCGAGCAATCAATGCAAAAAAGTCACCACTTTATTATTAATTCCGGTCCCTTGCCATGTATGTAATTCGTAATGTTTTTAAAGAGTGGACGGTCATAAGTACAAATATTGAAAAATCGAGCCCTTATATCAAGCATTACTTCACCGTACGTAAAATATTTTGTCAAATATTTGTCGAAAATTTTTTCAAAATATTTTTATCTTAGTCGTGATTTCTATTTAATATCTCTACATCAATTTTAATCATCATTATTGAAAAATCCTTAAGACAATTTTTAATGAATGACAATAATAAATTTGAAAAGACGAAGTTATTAAAAGCTGGCAATCTGCATAATTTATTGTTTTGCTTAAAAGAAAAAGCTGCAGGGAAGAAAGTGTTGTTCCCGATAAAACTACATTTTTCTCTGAGCAAGCAGCTCGAGTTCGAGTGAAAAAAAAAATTAAATGACAGAGAAAGCTCAACATATCCCTTTCATTTATAATTGGAAGAATAATAAAGCATTTTTCGTCTATGTCTAGTTCGATTTTTCTCGGCACTCTCGCCTACAGACAAAAATCTATTCTCTTAACAACATTATATCGTCGCTACACACAAGTCACCGTTAAAATCTCCTTATCTCTTCTCGTCTCAGCTTTCTACGTACCATTTTTTAATTAATTAATAATCTCTTCGGATCGCACCTAACTACAACATGTATTCCTAATTCTGTTTCTCGGTGGCGCTTAAGCGCAAATATTATCATTGTCCTTACTTATTTCTCTCTACATTATTAATCATCGTGCTTAATAGATTCGATTATCTCTTCGCCATTTTCGGTCTATTATGTTATTCGTTTTTTTTTTTCGTTTGTGCTATAATGATACACTCGTAATATAGTACAGGATTCGCAATCCATATAGTATATTCCTACTTCTTTTGGCTCATAAATATCATTTTGAAAAAGTTAAAGCGCGCAAGTGAAACAGAAATGTGAGAAGAGAATGGATAGAAGTTTGATGAAAACATTTAACGTTTGTTCCAGACCCCGCTGGACATGAATAAAATTTATTTTATGTAATCTTGAGTTCGTGAAAAACAACAAACGACGTACTATGTAACAAATATTTTCATTTTCTCCTAATTCAAGGTCATTAAAAAAAATTGTAATAATCAATGTCACCTTCATTAGGTTTTCACAAAAAAGGTTTTTACCACTTGTACTTCGAGCAAATTTTTTTAATAGAAATTGAACGAAACTCATCATGACTATACATGACAGACATTATTAAAAGATATTGTGACGAGCTATTAAGTTACTATATGCGTCGATTAAAATTAAAAAACTTTACAGTAAAAAGTAGGCATGCACATCAAAGATAGCAAAGTTAATTACTTACGGCTAAAAATCTTGTTTAAACATTGTTAATTTCAGCATACTAGACAATTTGGCTAGAAATTAACTCGATTTTTTATCAGAGTAATTTCTTCACAAAATTTGTACAAAATCTGAAGTAATATTTGCATTCTCCTACCATAAAATCTTTAGCCCGTTCTACAACTATTGTAATTCCGTCACAAAGTTTATTAAAAAAATTCTCTCTGCGTACTGACAGAATTGATTGGACCTGACTTCTTTCCATTTGACGAACGTCATCATCGCAACCACTTTTAAAACCAGCCAATTAAAATAAAAGTCAAGAAAAGATAAATCGAAAATTTCTTCTCAACTTCTCTTACACGTGTCAATTAATTTTCCCGCTTTTCATTTCAATCAGAGCTTACAATAACTATAAGCTAATTCACTTCAATTGGCAATTTTGTTTGTTTTCCTCTAATATATAATGAATTATCATCAACCCCAATTGCGCGCTGCGATCAGGCCGATGTCGCGTTTGATTCGCGTTCCAACTCTCATACCATAATGCGTGAGCGTCTATATTTTTTCATGTTAATAAAGTAGTTTTCTGATAATTATTCAATGGATACGTGTTCAAACTTTAGTCCAAGTAGGAAGAACGTAACCATCAGAGTACTCCTTTATTGGCGTGAAATTACCAATAAATGTATAATGAGGCGTGTTTACAGTTTTGTGAGGCGTACGAGCTATGTATCATATATACCGTCAACGTAAAGGATACGACGACTGTTTGGTTGTTCCAAAAGACACGTTGTTTTTTTTATCTCATCTCTTCGTACATGTACATATAAAAAGGATCGTCTATTCGCGCTCACGGCTGACGAAGTAGTTCTACTCCGAGCTAGCGCGCGCGAATTAGGGGGTTAGATGAGGGGGGGGGAGTGTTTCGTGCGTCGGTGGGTTTCGTCGGCTGGAGAGAGATTAGAGGATCTGGAAGAGCTTCTTGAGTTCCACCATCAGCTGCCAGTCGGTCTTGAGGAGGTCGTCCCTGAAGTAGTCCTTGCACGCGTCTATGCTCTGACGGCTTATCTGCAACAGACAAGAGAAAAGAGTGCGAACGGTTAGATTGATCGTTTTTAATTAACTTTCGGGACATTTTAACATGATTTAAAATAACTAGAGCGCATAGGGTTGCATCAAGTCGACTATTATTTATTTTTGATTTGACTTATTTATTTTTGATGGTCGTAAAAAAATGAAAAAATGTTGACGCACTATATAGTTGTAAAACATTTTTTAGTGTTGTGCATGAAATGAATTTGTATAGGATAGCATTTTTGCACAACGATTTTGGAACTTTTGTTTAACAAACAAGGGAGAAAAGTGATTTTCAGATTAGGAACGTTTTTGTATTTTACAAATAAACTGTACGCATATTATAAAATTGAGTCAATTACATAATTTTCTAAAAATTTTCTTGAGCTACCTTGAGCTACCTCCTATAAGGTCGAAAGCAATATTGCTTACACTATAAAGTGTAAAAACACATAAGTCATAAAAATAAATCCTATAAAGTGTAATGACTAATTAAAAAAATTATTGTTAAGTTTAACAGCAATTAAATTATTGAACGTTGACAAACCACTTTATTATATCAACTTTTGGCATTAAAAGATTATTATTATTAATATTATTATCATGATAATTAAATTCAGACTCTTAATTAAGGAATCCAAAATTTAAAAAATTAAATGATTTTTTAAAAAGACAGCATATGGGATAAAATTAATTACCCAACATAATGAGCTCCTAATTTTCACAAGGATCATCTTCGCGAACCTACGCTTACTTTTATTCCCTGTCAATTCAAAATTCAACACAAGCCAGCAGACAGCTCTCAATTCACCGCTAATTAAATCTCGATGGCGCTCAATCAACCTAATTCAAACCGAAAGCGAGGAAATAAAAATAAAAAGCCCGCGCGAGGAAGCGCGAGACAAAAGGGGCGGAAGCGCGAACGCGCGCGGCGCACGAAAATACATTTCAATTTCATTAGCCGCTGAAATAACTAGCTCCGCCGGTGAAACTTCATTTCCAAGTTCGAAACCTTATTAGTCCCGCCCACTAGCTGCATCTCTCTTTCTCTCGATGCGCGCGCGCGCGGCTCGATTCATTCATGAGCGGCGCGAGGTGCGCGAGCCACCCACGCCGCGCCTCGGCTTATAATTCGCAAGTCTGAGAGGCGGGAAGTGCGCCAGCCTACACGCAGGAATAGGAAAAGTTCTAGATTTGATTTGTCGGGACGTGTGCGAACTTCTGTTATACTGATTAAGGGAGTCGCGTGGCCC
Organism: Eupelmus azureus; assembly: GCA_030522685.1. Lineage (NCBI taxonomy): Eukaryota > Metazoa > Arthropoda > Insecta > Hymenoptera > Eupelmidae > Eupelmus > Eupelmus azureus. The sequence continues at coordinate 13,178 of JAPYZA010007187.1, forward strand.
TTCGGTGTGTTGATGACGCAAAAGAAGCAGTCGTAGAGGGTGGAGAATGGGAGGAGATGAGAGACATTGCGGCTGGTTTATTTCGTGTCTTTTCAGTTTTATCGGATTGAGGAAAATTTATGCCGGAAGGGATGATTCTGTTTTACGAGCGAGAGCGATGGGAGAAGGATCTTTTAGTGGGCGATAGTAAGCTGGTTTAAGGGTCGTAAAATGAAGTTGGGTATGGGTGATTGGATTTTTTGGACGAAAGTCGTGAATATAAAAATCATTTGATGATTTATGGATCATAGTTACTGGTGAAAAAATTAGACAGCTATTGACTGCGCTTATGTAGTTTACGTTATTCCTTTAGAATGCGGTTGGAAATTGCAAAGTAGATTAAACATTGATTCTTTCGCTTGAATTCGACGTATATGATATCTTTATCCTAATGAATGGACACTTTCGACACAGTAGCGCATTTTAACAATTTCGACACACTATGCAAGAGAGATCATATGTCGCATCCATTTTGCAGGACCGCAAAATAGACAATTGTGTACGTAGAGTTTGTGACGGCATCTTTTACAATAAGATTTCATCAATATAACCCTTTAAATTTTCTCTTTGTTTAGCGATTAAGCAGCATCATAAAAAGCATAAACAGACACAATTCCATCAAAGTAACACAAAAGAAAATAATAAAACAGAAAGGCCAAACAAAGCTTCTACTCCAAGCGTCACTCTTCAAAATACCTTCCTCCTCACCAACCCAATTCCCAAATCCATACATCAACACATCACCCCTCCACAACAAACCACACCACCAGCAGCCACTATCACCCTTCCTTCCATCCCAACCAACCAAAATCCCCCTCCTCCTCTCACCCAAGCCCGCACCGAAACGAACTCCCGGCCCACTTCCTGCATCCTCTCCGCGTTATCTCGCGAAAAAAAACTACCTTCTCCCATTCAGCTCTTATACCCCCCACTCCTCCGACTGTCGTAACAGAACGCGCGTGTCTGTGTGTGTGTACCAGCGCGCGACCGGAAGTCCCGCTTCATTCATGAATCGGCGCGCACAATCTGCCATTGTGCTTGCCGGCGGCTTTTCCCTTTCCTCGCGCGCTCGCGCGCCGCTCCTCCGTCATTCTTTCACGCGTCTGCCCCCACACACACCGGACGCGCGAGAGCCTCATGCAGATTTTACCGTTAGATAAACGTCCCACAATAAACAGCGAGTTGATGCTTCTTTCTTTGACTTTTTTCCACTCTCCTTTGCCGGAGCGCGCGAGCGCTTTGTTTTTCGGAGTGTGCGTATGCGTTACTGTGCGCGTGTTTTTTTTAGCTGTGTAGATGGGAGGATGGGATGAGCTGGAAATTGATGTATTTGTCCTTGTAGCGAATGTGTGAGGTTTACAAAGTCAAGATTGTTTAAAAATAATGGAATGTTGTAATTTGATAAAGTGTCGAAAGCTGTACGGCGCAGAGATAGTAAAGGAGGATCTTGGTAATCTCGAAATTTTCACAGTCACGCAGTCACCGACTAAAGCCGCCTAAACATTTCTCACCATTCTGGTTCCCAAAGCAGCTACTCACTTATTAAAAACGCCGACAAAGGCTTACACCCGCGTCGTTATTAATACATCTCTCCCCAACATTAATCGGCCTACTCCTTCCACCTTTCGATTCTCCCTGTCCTAACCTTTAAAAAAAAATCCAGCACATTCGTCGCGCAGAGGAAATCCGCCCAAAGTATCTCGCCCAGCGTTTTCCTCTCCTCAGCCTCTGCCGAACTACGCGATCGCTTCCTGTAATCCAGCGCGCCGGCCAAAGTACATAAACAAACAGGCGCGCTCTTTCTTCGCTAATACTTCCTTCTGAATTTCGCTTCCGCCTCTAGAGCTCGCGGCTTCCTCCCTTTCATCTCGCGCGGCGCGGAAAGCCGTAAAATCCACAGCGCGCGTGCAGCGGGCAAGCGCAGCCCAGGAGCTATATAGGCACTTGGGCCAGGGAAATCCGATTACGTCGATTGTGCGCGGCGACAGTGACGGGAAGCGGGTTAAGACGCGGGAGCGAGCTGAGAAAAGCTATGGGAGCGTGCGAGTGAGAATGGGAGAGTTGAGGGAATGTGGGAGTGGTGAGGAG
>JAPYZA010007188.1:0-10353 GCA_030522685.1 Eupelmus azureus
TTACAGAATCTAACAAGAACTAAGCTTGCAATATTTTGAATGTTTAACAACATTAACCTTTGCTTTGTTCTAAATTTTCAGTTTTTCAAAACGGATTTCGTATAAGTACCCAGCTCCCTCAAATGTACTGGATTTAAAAATTGGTTAATCGAAAATTGGTTAAGGAAACGTTACTGATATTAAAGACAATGCATTCCATGGAAAATAGTAACGTACGAAAATGGAAAATAAAAATCGTGACTCGGGTGAAATTGATAATCCCTAGAGTAATCCCCAATTATAGCTAATCTCCAAAATCCAACCGACAGATAATCAATTCTCTCTTTCACGTTTGAAACCTTGACCCAAATAAATTGTCCACGTGCATACATATATCAAAATAAGCTTGAGAGAAACATTTAACACTTTAATCTTTTTTCCTACTCAATCGCTGCTTTCGATTTGCCAAGCTTTTGCTATTTTTTAAAATTCCGTCAGTATATAAGTGGTATTATAAATACCTTTCGGTCGATTTTTTTTAGTGTATAATTAAAAAAATTAATTGATTTGAAAATATAAAAGCTTATTCGGTAAAAATTTTTAATATCTCTACAGCTTTTATTAAGATTTTATTATATATTTGAAAAGAAAAAATTAAATAAGTTAAAATAGTGAGTGAATGTTATCCAAAAAGTTAATTTAGAGTAAAGTCAATTTGTAAGTAATTCTAAAATTAAGGTTACGAGATATGTAATAAAAATCGGTGTTTAGTAAATTAGACTGTATTTATTGTTTCACAATAAAATAAAATTATAAAACTTATACAATTCTTACTTTTACATTAAATATCATTTTAGTCTTCCTTTATGAAAATATTCTGCTAAATGATTTACTAATTGAAAATTGCTATCCTGATTATTTTGTCATAACAATCCTTACGCATTATCAATTTTAAATCAACCTAGAAAAAAATCGTTTATTGAAAAATTTTGTTGAGATAATTAAATAATAAATTCTTTTTATTGTAATAATGTCAGTTAGAATAGAATATATCACAAGCAATCATTGGATTGGCTCTATAATCTTCATCATTTGTAAACATCAATTAAAATAAAAATTAAACTCAAATGAATTATCGTTATCAATTATTATTCTTTACCTATAAAAACGCACTGTATTTTTTCTTCTTTACAAATCTTTTTGTAACAATAACATCGCTTGACAGAATAGATCTGAAAAAAAAATCATTAGTTAAATAATTTTGATTTTAATAATTATTAAATGATATATTCTGTTTTACAATAAAAATCAGTTAAAATAGAATATATCACAAGCAATCATTGGATTGGCTCTATAAACTTCATCATTTTAAAAATAAAATAAATATGAATTAATATAATAATAAAGAATTTCTATAATATACCTGAAATTCAACCATTTTGTCTTCTTTTCCTTTTTGACAATAAAGACAACTCTAAACACTTTTAGCTAGTTCCATACATCAGTACTCTTTGTTTCAATAATTATTTCATTAAAGGTCTGTATCGATTTATTGATTAAACAAGAAAACTTTTAATTGCTTAAAAAAGAACAGCCTTTTGTCTCTGAAGATGAATATATTTGACAAAGTACTCATTGTATTTTTAATTACTTGCACATTAGCCTACAACAGTTGGAAAAGAATTATAGAAAATAGTCAGTAATTATAACATAAAACAAATTTTATTTAGTATTTTGTAAAGTTTACCATTGCCGAAATAAAGTTGTTTTTCAATAAATGTATTAGAATACGTTTTGTACAGATTTTTCTTGACCAATAAATATGATGTAACCAGCTTGTCTTTTAGCTAAAGAAAAAAAATAAAACATAAGTACGAATAAAATTTTTAAAAATTGTTAAAAAATTGATTAATTGTTATTTAACTTATTCTTTACTGAACTAACAGGTATTTAAATAAATGTCCTATAAATATGCTACTATATTTAAATGATATATTTTTAAGCAGTTTATGGAATACACAGAAGCAGTAACAATTTTTATAAAGTTTAACAAAATTTCCTGTTAATATGCAAAGATTTATAAATAATAAATTTTTAACTAGCGAAAAGAAAAAGAATAGAATACGTAAACATTTGGTATATACATGTGCGTATCGATCACGTTTCGGTTTTTTAGGTTAAGTAAAGAATGTGATATCAAACTATTCCTCTCAAGAATTGGTTTATTTACAAATATAGAATAAAATAGAAAAATTACAGTGTATAAATTTTGAAGAGTAAGTATTATCTAAAAATTACCTTTTTTTGCTCCATTTTAACGTTATTTTGTCGACTGCTCGCGTCGTGTGGCACGTATTTCGGAGTCGATAGACGCGATTACAGCTTCAACCACGTGGACGGTTTGAATCTAGCCAAAGTAGCGCCTACAGCGCCCCTACGATAGTTAACTATATATAAGTCGGCTCATTCATATTACTCGACTCAAAAAGATGATGAAATCTTGGTTTGAATATACACTCACTATGTTTTTAAAACTCATAAAGTCAAAGCATTTACTAAGGCATTCTACTATAATTGAAAGGTGGCGTGTAATAAAGTAAAAGACAAAGATTTTAATGAAAAAATGAAGTGTTGTTTATGTTGATTTAAAAGACTATAGTGTATATACTTAAACGACGTTTGGTGTTTAGGTATAGTAATAATTTTTTACTGAGAGCATTTAAACAAACGCAATAGATATTTACCCAGACTCAACAGATTTTTCAGTAAGTTTTTTTTAACAAGAGAAATGTTGAAATATTTTATGAAAAAAATTGATTAAATTTAGGTAACAAGACTCTTCCAATGTTAATTAATTCATTTATTTTTTCTGAATGATCGGCTTAAGCCCATAATAGAAACATGCAACATATTCATCAGAAGTTAATTTCAATCACACCATCAACTCCAACGCAGAAGAGCCGCACCCGAAAGTTCAAACTTTAGACGAAACGTAAATGCATTATTTTATATATACTTATAATCCGGAATGCGGTTCGCATCGTACTAAAAAATCAGAGAAACATCGAACTGGAACGAGAGAAAATTGATAACGATTGAACTTTTAAAATGTTGTTTTGTTAGTTTATTGACCTATGGGTTGCAAATTGCATTTTACATTTTTTCTGCGTGCTTTTGATGGAAAATATAAATAATGGACGAAATAAAATTTGTTTTCTTTATGATTTTCTTAAGTACGTAAATAATGATGTAAAATTTTTTTAACGATGTGGAGCTTAATGTTACAGATAAAAAATATATCAGAATAAACGTTTCAAACTTGATGTTTAAAACTTTCAAATATTATGATAAAAAAGATTTACTTATCTATTATCTATTTTAAGAATAAAATTATTAATTAAAATTTGATATTCCTAAAGTAAAAATGATTTAAAAAATTATTCAATAAATAGTACAATATACTTACTCATTTTCCAATCTTCAGCATTAAAAAGCAGACCACTTGATATTTAATATGTGCTGTTATAATGTAAAAAGTATAAAGTCAGTAAAGAGTTAACTATTTTCAATAATAATTACCGTATTAATTTATTAAACTCTAAATTATAGTTTCGAAATCGAACTCGTCTTTACGAAAATTCAAAATTAAATTAAAGAATTAATTATTTCTCACAGAAACAATCTCGGCAAACTTATCTAGCGAAAACTGCACTGGGAGCATCTGGCCGCCAGTAATTTCTAAACTTCCAGCTCGGACATGAGTAGACCACATATTTTGCCTAACGACAGTTTGTCCACAAAGGTAAATGAATACGTTCTTAATTATAAGTCTGTTTAAAGAAACATTACATTTTAATTTTTAGCAAGCGATTCTACCACTCTATCACCCATTTAAGACTGTAATAGAATATCGAAATTATTATTAATTCTTTCAAAGACAATCGATTTTTGAAACTTTCAAATTGTTAAATTAAAATTTGGTTTGACAAAAAATTTTTAATAAAACGAATAGTAAATACGAGAACTTACAACTTTTGATTTAAATATAACTATACAAGTGCAGCAGGATCGACACGTTTTCAAGTTCGTCGATTGTGACAAACAAACATAGAAAAACATAACTGTGGGTTAAATTATGTTAGAGTTTCTGATAAAAATCTGTAAACAATTTAGCAGCGGTCAATTTCCCATACTTCTTTAAATTATTTTCAATCATATTTATTTATCCTATAGATCTCCAGTGACGAATTCGGCACGCAGTCGTCTTTGTTATCATACCAAGCCCATCGGCTTCGGCTTGGAAAGCGTCAAAATGCATCCAACGGTCAAGCTAGAGGAAGGGCAAAATCACAGCTGAGAAAATCTGGAGCCAGTCAAAAATTATATCGTAAAAAGGGGTACTGGTGGAATGAAATCGAAGACAAGCAGAGTGAATTTGTCTGCTGGGATCGGCTTGATTGCAGACATAGATTGGTATCCGACAGTTGGTATGAAGACTGCGTAGATGATTTTTGTATTGTGTTTGACAACAATGCAAAACATAAGAAGCATCCGAAAAAAGTAATTTATTTTTTCCGTTTTCCGATCTAAAAAATAAGTCTGGATCTATGGTCTAACAGAAGTCTAGAGAAAGTTTGAATCTTAAAATCTCAATAGTCTGATAATAGTCTGATAATCGCTTTGGCTAGTATCATATACTTTCATTTTTTTCTTTGAAAGGTCTAGATGGCGCAGACTTCTGCTATACATAGATCCAGACTTACTTTTTTACTCGAGTGATAAAATACAGTTTTTTGTCTAAAGGTTCAAAAGTATCGGCGCCGATTCGAGAAACTTATTTTTTCGTCCCCTTAAAATATAAAATATTAAATTGTCAAATTTCGCGATTCTGACTTTTGCGTTGAATCGAATAAATATCTCGATTGCAAAAACTTAATAAAACGATACAAATACACACACTTTTGTGTATAATCACACCATTTTATTATAATTTTATTAAACTTTCGAAATTGAGATTCAAAATAATTAAAAATAAAGTAATATTTTATTTATTAAATTATCCATCATATTAACGTATAAATGTATTGTCATGTACATACCATTTTCTTTTACAGGTGCAATTCAATTTAACGCCTATCGTTCATCTGTTATCCCAGTGGGATGAAATTTATAAAGCAGAGCGTTGGGGCTATTGGGAAAAAATAAGACTTGATCGCCAAAGATTTCTAAATCGTATTTCACGCACTGATATTATCGTCGGACCTGTTCTTGTTAAAGAGCACCGGATGCGTATTTGGAACGAGCGCTTCTCGGTTCATGGATGAATGAAAAGATTTTTGCGAAAAAAAATTATGTGTTTTAAATCGTTCAATAATATATATAGTTCAAGAATTGAACGTAGCTAAATGATATAAAATACATTAGTTTTGCGATTTTAATAGTTAGTTTTTCCATATTTATGATTATTTTTCAAACGGTAAAAAATCATCCTGCCAGTGAAAGCCATACTTTTTAGAATTACCAAAATTATTGATTTTCTATTTTATAAAATTTTATAATAATTATTGAAATTGATATAAATTGTAATATTAAAAAAAATAATAATAATAAATAAAGTACCCTCTATATAAAAATCAAGTACAAAAAAAATAAATATTTTTTTAATTTAATTTATTAAATTTTATTTTTTCTACACTGACAAGTATAATGTCATATTTTAATTTATATTTGCATTAGAGACTCATCCTAGTCGTGGTCCAAACCACATTAATCCTATTGGACCACTTTCAGTTGTTCGAGTTGGTCGCGGAGTAGTTTCTGTAATGAATAATAACACATGAAGTTAAGAAACTTATTTTAAGAAGAAAATAATATACTTAGAGAATGTTTCAAAAAGACCTGAACTCTCAAATAGCTTTTTAGCATTGTGTCCTAATAATTGTTATGATTAATGTTGTTTTTGTTTTTGTTGTTATATTAGTGAATGGTTTGGTTCTTTTTAAAATATCCTGTGTATAACTTACTGTACAACTAACCTTGGGAATGGACGAAAATAAAGAAATTCGCAACTAATAAAGCAAAGAGTATAGTAACTGAATGAAGTTTCATATTGAAATATAAATTCTATTAATTTTGTAGTATACTTTTCAAAATAAAATTATATTAACTGTTTGTACGGTTGAAAAGCAACGAAATTTTAGAACTGTTAAAATAAATCGTGCTTTAAGTAGCATTCAATTGAAATAAAATATTTAAGACACGAATAGATATAAAAATTGCAATAAAATAACAAGAACTTTGTCAATCATTGGTTAACTGCAAATTTTATTTATCTCAAATCGACAACTATATTGTTACAAACTTTGAAATTTTGAAATAGCTATCTTTGTTTATTCATTTCATCAAAAACATAATTTTTTAAGTATTAAAATGAAGTTTTCAGGTTTAAAGAAAATGTGTGTAGCCTATAAAGAATTACTTGCGTGTAATTCAAAGTAGATAATAATTTAAAGTTATTTTTTTCAACGCGTGCATGAGAAATGCTTTATTCGTGCATATTAAATGAATGGAAAATCAAGTTTTCTACGCAGCGAAAAAAATACTTTTCCTTACGCTACATCGGGAAGTAAAGTAGCAAGACGAAAAGAATTTTTCCTTTCGCTATTCAAAAATGGTCAAATTTTTTTTATTAAAGTACTAAGAATTTTAAATTTTGAAATTTTTTTAAAAAAGTTTAAAAATTTTGAAATTTTTGTAATTATTTAAACATTTTTAATATTGATTAATTTACACTGTTAAGTTCTTAATTTTTAATTCTTTTTCCTTGCATACAATAGGGCCTATACATGTTCTTGGTAAAGAAAATACAATGTGTAACGATCGAGAGATCGAGAGATCCGAAGATTATGGAGAAGCCAATTTTGTCCCTTTGTTGCGCAATATATTATTATAGTTATAATAGTAGACTTAGCTACATCATGATACATACAAAAACAAGTAATCCTAAAAAGATTGAAATTGATACATGATCTATATATTTACATATATGTATAATTAAATATGATTGTATATGTATAATTGAATATGTATGTCTTAATTCTTTAAATATTTTAAAACATAATTTCAAGTATATGAATATCACGATAATTGTGGTTTGTAACTAAAATGTGGATGACATTATCATTGTAAATTTTAATGTAAGTTAATAATTTTTGCATGGAATAATTGTAATTTACTTAAAGCCACTACCAACAGATGCTATTACGACTATTTGGTACATCGTTATCAAAAAAATTTATTTAAAAATTCGATCGAAAACCAAAATTTTGAATGTCACAGTAATGATATTTTACCCTTAAATAGTTGATTATATTTGCAATTCCAGAACTAATATTTTTTTTATTCGGCTATATTTTTCCGCCATATCTTTTTATTAGAAAAGAATTAAATAAAACAAGCATATGTTATTTTCAGATTTTATTTATTATATATTTTGTTATTGTTAAGCTCACAAAGATAATTTTTTACATTTATTTATCAGAATTTATAACAACTGATAGTGATTGTTTAATAGTTTATAATTTAATTCTCATAACGGTCCTTAAAAATTTGATCCTGTACGTGGTCCTATCCAAAATGCTGGATTAAATTTGTAGGTTTTATTTGATGGAGGAGTTGTTTCTGTAACAATTCAAACGTAAAATAAAAGATTAAAATTAATTAAAAATTGATATATTAATAAATAAAAGATTTATTTTCTTTCTTGATTTTGTAAAATTTACTGTTTATAAGTAGTATATTTTAAAATTATTCCTGAAGAGGAGTACATTTTGCTAAAAAGTTATTTTATATATCAATAAAATTTTTATTTTTTTTTTAAATATATTGTTCTACGTGTTGGAGGAGAGAATAACTTTTTTGGTTTCCCAAAATAATAATTGCTTAAACCATTTTTCATGTTTCCGAAAAATTGATTTGTTAATGTTTAATGACGCCAAATAAGTACATAGTATAAGAAAATTAAATAAAAGCGATCATTTTAAATAGTTATAATTATTTATTTATACAATAAGGCAAATCAATTGTAAATGAAAATGAAAACAGGGAAGCAATACCCCACGAGTGACCGACGACGAGTTTATTATGGGTGTAGGTACGCCTAAGTGGGCTCATGCGTGAAAAGAATTTATTATAAGTGTAATACCTTCAGAATTCACTAACATAAAAAAATTCGCAATTGAAAAGGCAATTAATATAATAACTGAACAACGTTTCATATTGAAGTTTAAACTGCAGTGATTTTACAGTAAATTATTTTAACTGAATAAACTGAACATATTATGTTTATATAGAAGAACAAAATTTCATAACTATTAAAATAAGTCGTAAAAAAGGTAACATTAAAGCTACATAAGATAGGTATTTAAGACACGAACAGATATAAAAATGTAAATAAAATAACAATTATTCATTCAAACATTGGTTAACTGCCAATTTTATTTATCTCAAATTCATAGCTATTTTCAAATTAAATTATTTTGTGAATATATAATTCTTTAAAGAAGTTTTTTTTCGATGTTTACGATAATATATTGTAAATAAATTATGCAAATTTAACAAGTACCCCTATCTTTTCTTATTTCATCACATAAGTATGATAATAAATAATGTCTTACATTATTTACTGTATATATAGGTATTTTGTTATAATTGAAGGCGTCATATTTAAAACAACTGTATTTGGGTATAATTTATTAGAATTTCTTAAAAAATTTATTTAATGATATTTATTTGATCCAGTTATTTTATTCCAGAACATATATGTAAGTTCGCGCCACCACTTAGATTTTTCAAGTAAATTAATAAGTATTTGTATTAATAATTGTTACTTGTTTAATGCGATAAAAATTTTCCGACTTCTTATAATTCTTTTATTACAATTTTAAGGGTGTTACATCAACTCTCAAGTCTTCTTCATATTTAATATAGTTACGAAATTTCTAGAACAAATATATCTGATATCTGATCTTGACATATTTACTAATTATTTCAATACTACTGATTTGCACAAATTTGTCTATTTGAATGTAAATATAAATTTATTATGAAGTGATTTTTCTATAATCCGTCTCTACTCATCTACTGACGTACAGATATATAATATTGTAAAATTTCCTTCTTATTGCAAAACTCGACGTTAAACATTGAAACAAGTGTTATGATTTTATTTAATCTATGAGGAAATCATACAACATATGTGACAGACTTCATTTTGCTTTATATAAAATCGAAAAGTATTAATCTGATCTAAATATTTGTTGGTGCAAAGTTGAACAACAAAAATACAATAAATCATAAAAAAGCATAGATTCAAATTTTTATCTAAATTTAAAAGAAAATTTAAACTGAAATTTTCAGTTTATTTTTAATTGTATAATCCTAACAACAAATTAAAATAGCTTAAATAAAAAAAAATTTAATCGATATAACACCCCAATAATATTTAACAATATACAATTATTTTAGTAATGATACGCTACTGTAAAATGATTATTTAATTTTTATAAAATATCACGAAATACTTTACAAAATTCTATAATCAAATATTACTAATTTAATTGTCAAAACAAGTTGCATTTTTTGTTGAATGCAAAATGCGTGTTTGTGAGTCTTGCAAAATCAGTATTTCACGCACGGCGCGTAAAAAATTTTGTTCAATATACAATCTAGAAAGTGATTTCAATTTTTTACCCTTGGTTCGCTTAGGTACAAACGTTTAACTTAGTTGAAATCACTTAATTTTACATGTATTGGTTCTCGATATAGACGATTACCACCCTTGCATAGAGTAGTGAATTATATTTCAAACAGCAAAAAATGCTCTTTCATCTTTCTTTTTACGCAGCAAAAATTTATAGATAACCTTTTCCGTATTTTATAACAGTTTTACTAGACATTTTAATAAATTCTTTGTAATTAACTTTGAACTAAAGTTATACAATCATTAGTAATGTAGCAATGAATCTTTATTTTGGGAATAACAAAATGCAAATTGAATATTTAATTTCCTTAAACTATTCATAAAATATTCCAAAATATTGAAGGAACAGATTTCTAAAAACCGCTGCCAGTTTATTACTGGCATGTAGCTTCCTCAAAAATAATTTGTCTTTCCTATGAGTATACTGCACGGTTTAAATATAAAATATGTTTATGTATTTTTTGTTTTATGTTCTATACAGGAGAAGTTAATTTTATAGGTATTGTTATTTTAAGATTGCTCCAAAGAATAATACGACGCAATTTGATTTAAAGTATCTTTTCAGATTCTTGAAACCTTTTGCGATACGTAAAAAGTTTATGCCTTTCGTATGA
>JAPYZA010007190.1:0-10366 GCA_030522685.1 Eupelmus azureus
TTTACGGTTTTTACATTCACAAAGAGATTGCTTTTTGCTCTGTTCCCGATTAACTTCAAAGCACCGCGTAATAAACTTCGCAATATATTAAACAGTGTTTTTAATCCTCAACAAAACTAAAATGAATAACCAATGGTTGCGTTATTGCCAACTCGACTAACGGACAATTCCAAAGCAAACAAAGTAATTTCGCATCCCTATTTTTAAAAATATCGCCCCACCGAAAACTAGAGCAGCAACCTTCCACTTTTGCAAGCACCGAAAAAACTTCCCAACAATCATCCCGTTAAAAAAACAAAATCAGGTCAGCACGGAAAACACCAGCGTCGCCGTGAGTGCGCGCAACTTTTCTAATTAGTGATTCCCGTTAAAAACGCGCCGAAGAAGAAGAGCCCCAGGCTGTATGCCGAACCATCGGAAACAGCCTTTATTTGCGGACGAGCGGCGCCGATTTGTTTTTCGCAACTTTGTGCATTATACATACGCCAGGGGGGGGGGGCAGGAAAGTTTGTTTTAGCCCCGGTTAACGCGTGTCGCGGAGGTTTGCGCGCTGGCTGTTTGACACGAGCTGCACTTTGAGTGTACGGTTTGGCTTGAGAGCGCGGAATTTCGCGAAAGTCAAACGGCGCGAATCGATTTGGAAAAAAAATTGTAGCGAGCGAGTTTTGAAAGCCGCGTTTGGGTTTTGAGTTATATGGATAGCGCGTTGAGGTGGAATGAAAAAGGATTTCGGCCTCTTTCACGGGTCGTCGCGCATCGAAGTTGGATTAATGCTTTGTGGGAATGTATAAAATTGGTTATAATGTCTTGGTAGTGGTTCGTACATTTTTTAGAGCGTGATGTAATTGCGACTGTTTATGTTTGCGTCCGTTTTTTTTTGGGTGATTTTTGGAATGAAAAAATGATTTTTGAAAAAAAAAATGCGGAACTTTTTTTTTTCAGTTTTTAAAACGAAAATAAAACGAGTTATTTAAAACTTTTGTCGGAAAAATTGGTATTGACTTTTACAATTCAGGTGGTGAAATATTGCCATAAGCTTTTCAAACAAAGCAGCGTTTGCGATTATACGTTTCCCAATTTCAGACGTTTAATTATTTATATTACGTCAACATTTTATTAATAATTATTCACAAACGTAATGCGCACAGGTTTAGCACGTAGTAGGTACTTACGCGAACAATAAGGTATATACGAGGGGGGTAAAATCAATGTGGTTAGTTTGAAAACTTTATTACAAGCTAGCTGGAAACTGTGGGCCGGTTAAATCGTAAACGTTAACGCCGTCAAAGCGTAAAAAGAACATCTGTGAATATTATATAGTCAATCTTGAAGTGTTGACCGAAAATACTAGGTTTTAATAAACATAACAGTAAACCTTAATAAGCTCTCTCAAGTCTTATTATAAAGCTCTTGAGAGAACCGAGAGATAATGTTTGAATTTAATGGCGCCAGCCGTAGCCTGCGATATTGCGACTTAAGGTCGAGCCCCGGCGGAATTGGAACGAGCTCAAGACCCTCGCCAACCATATTCCAAAAATCAGACTGATACTCTGCTTTCGCGATGGGATAAGCTTATTCGATATCGAACTGATAAAACGGATGCAAAGGAAAAAATCTGCATCATATTTTGATTGATGTGATATGCAGAGTTGAGCATCGAGACTGATGTAAAAAGCAGATCGATATACGGGAAAGTTTGGAGATGCGAATAGGGACGACTTTGCTCTTGAAGTAAAGCATTTCTGAAATGTCAAAAATTTAACATGCTAACTATTTCACGAAATGGAGAAGGTTACTTTGATGAAATTTCGAGGAAGTTTTAAGAATGCAGATGAAGAATTTACTATGTCGGTCTGAGCTAAAGCCGTAAGTCCGGTTGGGTACCATTTTGTATTTTTAAACTGTTAAAAGCAGAGATTATTTAATAGTTTTGCTGTTCTCTGACTATATAATCTTTACGCAAAATTGTATTTCTTATGATATTTTCACATTGCATGTTTATTTGCTACAAACCCATTTGAATTCTAAATTTTACTAGAAACGCATACACTTTTTACAATTTTATGTATTATTAAAACGAGCATAAGAAATTGTCATTTTTACTTATTAAAGTAGTTCTTCTTCTGCAATGCTGCTCAACTTGGAGTTAAATGAAAAATTTCTTCTCTAAGATATTCTCAAAGGTCGAACGAGAATGAAACACTGTCTCTATATAGATGTATTAAAAGCACAAGAATAAACCTTTAATACATTGTGCCTTCAAAAGAAGCTTCACTTCCTATCGAACTTTTTCTCTGGTGATTTCTATTATTATTTGCTAGTTTTTTTAAGTTTTGAAGTAAATTAGTTTCGCAATTACATAAAAAGAATGTTGCGCAGATGCTTCGATTATGTATGGCTTATTAAATGTAACATACTGGTTGAAAAGTTCAAATTTTAACATTCGAGTATTACTTATTGGAGCATCCCTGATACGTTTAAGCCATTTTAAATGAAATGATCTGATTTGAAAAGCTATCTTAAGCCTTAAAAAATGCGCATAAAAATTGAAAGTTTGTACCACAAAAATAGAAGTTTACAATAAAATGTTTATGTTAAAAAAAAAGTTATTTTCTAGAGAATAAGTTTATTATGTACAATCTTTTGCCATGATATAATGAATGTGCAAATTGCTAATAAAAAAGTTAATTATATTCTACGAAGATTACTTTGATAAAAAAAAATAAAAATAAAGATATTTACAGCCAGTTACAGTTTACAGACTGCGATATGCATAATTTGCATAGAAATTTAACTAGTTAAACCTAACCATTGAAAGTTTATTTATAGTTTCTACCTAGGCCTTAATTATTAAGTTTATGTAAACGGAACATCACCGAAGCCTCACAAAACAATCACAAAAATTCAAAACACTTTTCTTCTGCTTCCAAAAACTTACAGAAACTGATTACATCAAAACCACAGGAAATTAGCTCGCAAAAAACCTTATCTCCCAAGCAAGACCCAAAAACGATCTGCTCACAACAATCCCTACCCCACATCTCCCCGTACAACTCCCCTATCAACCCACCTCATCGGCACTAAAATAACCCCCTTTCTCAATACAGCCACTATCCAATCCCCGATCTTCAACCTGCAACCATCCCAAATCAACCAGATCGAGACACAAGCCACTATCGCCTCTCCAAAAACCACACACACACAGGCACACGCATCCCCGGCTAACAATCGCAATTTGCCTCTCACCGCCGAACAATGCGGCCCGCGCGCCAGAAGAACTTTAATGGAATTTCCGGAATAGGCAGCTCCCACTCTCTCTCTTTATCTCGATCCCGCGCAATTTGCGAGGGTGAATAGAGCGCGGAGCTGCCGCAAGAAGGAAGAATAATCGCTCAGCTGACCCGCGCGAGAGAGCCGCCGGCTTTTTTTTTTCTCTCCACCACCGAGCCCCATTCAATTCTCGCGCTGGCTTAGTTTCTTTTTTCGCAGCACCGAGGCGAAATGAACGCCGCGACACAGCGAGCTGACACTTTAATGCGCGCGGTCGCGTGAAAAAAGGTTTTTTTCTCGCCTTTTTTTGGGGAGAGGTTATTCAGGAGAGCGCTTTTTTGTTGGCGCGTTACGCGGTGATTACTCTGTTTTTCTTTTGTGGGATGGGCTAGGTTTGATGGGAGTTGGGAATTTGAGGAGAGCTGATGGTTTGATGGTTAATGGGAAGGGGTTTTTTCGAAAGTTTGAGTTCAGCGTTTGTTGTGGGTGGATGGTTACGTTTTAAGGTGGTGTGAAAGGATCTTGTTGGTCTTGGGAATAAGGGAACCAATTTTAATTTTTTACATTTTTAAAACTCTCTCGACGTCAATTTGTCGCAGCGGAGAACAGCAAAAAACACGACGACGACATATTTTCAAAATATCGAAAATTACATAAAAAATGAAAAAATAGCTGCCCGCATTCTCGACAACAAGGAGCCTCTCCACGACGCCTTAATGAAAATTCTCCAGCGATTTCGAACGTATCAAAAGAATTTCATCAGAAAATCCAAGCCCGGCCCTTTGTTGACTTTAATAGACATAAAACGCACAAAAGGCGAGTTTACAAAAAAGGTGTGTTCCGACACAGCACCATAACTCTCACTCAAAGAGCCCTTCACATGGCCGCGCGAAAGCACATTCATTTATTATTTAAGCAGATGAAGAGCGCCCAGACGTGGCTCTACAATGCAAATAAATCAAAGCGCTCGAGTGGAGCTACGGATGGAATGTCAGCGATTGTTATGCGTTTATCTCTCGTGTATTAGAAACGAGCGTCGATGATAAATTTAGGCACGCGCGAACGTAACGGGATGAAAAAGGCGGATGCGCTGAATATTGCATGGAAATTGATTTTTCCCTCTCCGGCCAAATTCACGGGGATGTTTATTTAATATTCATGCTAAAAAAGGTCCTTAGTTTATAATTCAAGCTTTTTGCGCCGGCAGCCAGTCTTTATATCGTACGAAAATACGCGCGGAAAACTGGAAGCGGTATGAAAACGCACTCGTTCATAAAGCGCCGAATTAACATTAGCCAGACGCATAACGGCGTAATATTTGCACAATATTGGAAAAACCTTTTGTAGCCGAGTAAACACGATCTCGTTGATCCAAACAAGCGCTCATTATTAATAATCAAACATCATTACCCGCGTTCGTTAAAATTAAATTTATTCCAAGCCCGCGGTATCAACACGCAAATCAAACAGTCTCGATTACACTGCAATAACCCCGAAAGAGCCGGCTTTAGCCTCGCAGCGTAAACCGCCTCGTCATACGAGTGTATATCCTCCGAATCACTCGGCGTCGGAGAGAGATAAAAAAGCTCTGGCGAGAGCCGATAAAAAAAAAATCACGATCCGGCCGATAATCTGGGAATAAGCGCGCTAAAAATCCGGACTCGTGGCATAAATTAAGCGAATTTCCCCTCCGCAGGTCCTGCAACTCTCTCGGCTCCCTCCGGACGACAGGCCATAATTAATTCAATTTCTCGAAGCGCGCCGCGAGCGAAAAACGAGACGGAGTAGCGCGGATGGTCTGTCTGTGTGTGTGTGTATCGGAAATAGGCACATAACCGCTTCTCCGATATTCCTTCATTTCCGGCGGCGATGATGACGATTTCAAGCTGGGGATATTGCCGAGGGTTTGGTGGGTGATAATCGGGATAGCGGCGAGGATTTTATTATTGAATGAGATGACCTGCCGGCTATCGACTGTATTTTTAAAGATTGGACCGCTGGAATTGATGTGCAAGCCTTTTTCCTGTTGCGGATTGTTTTGGCCTTTGTGTCGCCGAGGGATAAAGGATAGGAGTTTGGGTTTGATGTTTTAGGTCGCTGGATGATTTTGTCGAGATGAGTTGGTGTATTTTTGTTTCTTTGATTTATTTAATTATTTTTGAAAAAAGGATAGAGAAGACTCGTATGAGAGTCATGAGCTATAGTTTGTATATAGACTGTATGTAAAATTAATATGTAGAAAATTCCGTACCGCGTAACCTCATACATTATGTTATTATGTAAATTTCAGTAATTGTGATGAACTCGCAGTAACAACATCGCCAGAATATACAAAGACGAGTTTCGAAGGTAGTCTTATGATTTATTCCAGCAAAGAAAGTAGGCCTATTTTCCATCTCTATTATCATACTCAAAATACAAGTATATTTCTCGCAATTAATCGATTAAAGACAATATCAACCCTATTCTTCGTAGAGTTTATTAAAAAAATAAGATTAGAGAAATATAAGCAAAGCTAAACGAATACGACAAAATCGTTAGCGTACCCCATTGCCCGAATTAAAGAAATTTGTTGTTTCAATTCACTATTATCAGAATTCAAATGTGGTACGTATTTTCGTTAGATAGACACATACCTCGCAGCCATGGATTTTGCTTAAACTTTGGAATGTGTTTTTAGATGTTAAAATGTGAAGGAAAACAAAATTTTAAATCCTTAACGTTTAAAAAAAATCAAGCTATTGACATTTTTATTTTAATTTTAAGGAAATATTGAAATAAATGCTATTTTTCACATCTTTTTCATCTAGTCTAGAATAAACTTTAATTAATTGTATTAATGCATCTGTAAATACAGAAAATGAAACTAAAAAAAGAGCTTTCATTTACCTTTTGCAGAATTAAAATATTCTATTTTTTACAATAAACTTTAAAATTACAATTCAAATATAAGGAACAAATATGAATCAAAACCGTAGCTCCCATTGTGTTCATTAATTCAGACATTTTTGATCCTAGTGGAAACTGTTATAAATTTTGAAGAAAAAAAAAATTACAATTCTGCAAAATGCAAATAAAAGCTCGTTGCTTCTAGTTTAATTTTCTGTATTTACAGATGCATGCAAGTTATTTTAGACTAGATATAAAAGGTTTGAATTATAGCGTTTATTTCAACATTTCCTTAAAATAAAGCTAAATCAATAACTTCAGTTTTTAAAGCGTTAGTGTCTAAAATTTCAGTTCTTTTTATATTTTAACATTTAAAAACATATCTTAAAGTTTGAGCAAAATACATGACCTGGTGCAGTCAATTAATATTATTTACAAGAGTGACTACCCTGAGAGAAAATTGGTTAGGTTATTGATCCTGCCACAGTGGTAAATGATTGTTTCTGGGATAGCTAGATTTTGTCGTTTTTTAACAGCAACTTCTACCCAATTTTGGCTCACCAGCACATCCATAAAGAGAGGTCAGCTTTTCTGAAATATAGTACAAGATCTATCTTGCGTTTCTCACAGCAGACATATTCTCAAGTCAAACTGCTGCATTTAACTTCTCTCAGTGATACATTCGTAAATCGATCGTTCGTAAAACGAATTTATCAAACTAGTGGGACAAATATTTGTAATAATAATTCATACAATGCGATAAGTATAAAAAATGAGCGTTTGAGGTATAGCTATACACACAACCGCACAAAATATTTCAGAGCTATTTTTGCGATCATTGCAGTGATTTATTTTTTCTTAATAAGCCTGTTTTGTCCATTCGTTTTTGAAAACCTTAAAACTTTGTTAATTTTTTCATCGTTTGTCTGCAAAATAATTTACTTGTTTATTTATATGCATTTGTTGGTTTACCTCTAAACTTTCGAACTTGTATTTATTTTATTATTTAATTTATTATTTGATACTAAGCCTATATTTTTTCGTTTTTCCCAACGACCGCTTAACGAAATATTCAGCAATGTCAAACGCTTTTTCAAACGACATTCACATTACTAAAAGGAACCAAATAACATCAAATATTACATTCCGAAACGTACATACCTCTAAGTCGGTCAGTATGCGTGCTTTCAAATAATGCAGCCCTCAAAGGCGTTAAAGTTAACGAGTTCGGTCAAAGCTTCGGGCCACTTCATAAAAGGAAGCTTTCAGATATTTATGAATTAAAGCTCCTCCAGTTAGGCGTGCAGCCACCTTTCGCGCAGTAAACTATACCTCATTAAAATCAGCGCTCTTTGATCCACATCGGCGGCTCGCTGCTTTTATTTGCTCAATCAAGTTTAGACAATATTTACATTTTTCCAGCGGCCTGTATTTTCAAGCTCATCCTTCGCTCCATCGCTGTGAATTATGAACCAGCCGCAGGAATTGTAATTAACTTTTTTACCGGCCGCGCTTCCGAGAAATTCCGCACTGAGTAATTAAGTCAGTATGCTAATATAGTCTCAAAAAGTTAGCTTCAATTTTTTAGCCCTATAGGATCGAAGCGAGCTTTGTTTGGTGCGTAAGACGCGATTTTAAAGCTCGCGGAACTTTTTCGTTTGGCAATTATAGAATACGCGCGCAGGAAGCGCTTCATTAATTAACATTACTGCAAATTTCAGATTTAATGGAGCGCGCTGGTTTAAGTTATAATCGGATCTCGCTCCAATTCAAAAGCACATATTGCAATACTGCGCAAAGCTGGAAACAAAGCGGAATCGCGCGTGCTATTGTTTTAAAAAATTACAGCGCGAGTATTTTATTAAAATAATTCCAGCGTCAGCGGTGCGAGCGAACAAACCTGCCAAAAGTTTTAATATCAAAATCTGACAATTCCCACGCACCGGATTCCCTCCGCAGCCGAGCACAGCGCAATAAAATATCACCTTATCGTTTTCCTATACACACATAACCGAAATATCTCGCTGAAATTATCGCGACCCCCAGCATATTAAACCTATAAAACGCGGCTCGCCGGCTAAAAGGGAAAAAGATGCGGAATTTACAAGTCGGCTTATCGATCGCTGCGACATTTCCGAAATCCCGCGAAAGTAGAAATCCCACGCGCCTGCATGTAAATTCGGCGTACGTATGTCGACCTCATAAAGAGGCGAAATTCGTTCGAGCTGGTGCGAGGGCGGTTATAATAACGCAGCCCATTTTCGCGCCGATTAGCCAAGCCTGAGTGCAAAATTGCAGGCGCGCGATTATCGAGCTCGCGCTGAGTGCGTTTGTGTGTGCGTGGAGAAAAAAGTGACTAATTTTGACGTGGATAATCGGGTATTTGCGGAAGATGTGTGTTGCTGGAGTGGACGGATAATTAACTGGCGGGAAGAGAGGGTTATTGCTTTTAGTGGGAGGGTGCGTTTTGGATAAAGTATGGGATGGGTTTGTATAGTTAGGATAAGATAGTGTATATGCGTGATTTATGGATAGATGTGGCCTCGTAAGAATCAGAGCGTAGACGCGTACTTTTAAAGAACTTTGCGAGTTTATTTCTATCTGGTGTGTGGTAATAAAAATTTCTAATGAAAAATATAACGTATCTCAAAAGCGTCATTTCCGTACCGATATTCCCACGCATTTTAGATCCGCTTTACATTCAAAAAATAAAAACGCAAAGCCTTCAAAAGACTTAGAAAAGGTTTCGTTAAACGATATTAAAATATTTAATAAGCAAAAAACTACAAAGCTAAAACACACTATTAACATGCGACTCTCGCCCTTTTTAACTCTCTGATCCCTTTGACATTAAAACCCGCGGCGTATCACAACGCTACAATATTTTCGACATAACCAGCCTCGGCAAAATCCGTCTGAATTAACATGCGGAAATTAAAGTCGACGAGGCGCGTGGCTTTTTGTCAGGTTGTAAAATCGCGCGCGGCGCGCGCAATAAAAATAACTCCTCGCTGCGCCGAAAAGCCAATCGAGCGCGAATAACAGAGCGGCTCCTTTATTCTTCATCGACGCATTGATTTCTGGTACAAAGCCGCATACCCGACGACTTTAACTCTTTCCCAGCTTTTTCGTTCGACATTTCCAGTCGCCGAAATGTACGGCGTTATTAAAGCGAGGGAAAATTTTAGGCGCTGCTGGAATGTATGTCTAAACTTTAATCGTTATTTTGGATTACTTATCTGTTATCGCGGCGTCGAAGTCAACTTTTTATTAGTCATTATAAGCTTTAAAAAAAAAGAGTCGTTTGAACTTTTATTTCACCGCGGAAAGCGGGATGTAGGTCTTCTTTTGGGAGGAAAGTTTCGGAACGCGCGGAAAATGATTCTATATGAGAGTGGGATAATTTTGGGCTGGAGTAATTTTTTCGGGCACGACTCAATCATTTTTAGCGGTTGACAATTTCGGAGATACGCAAGTATTTTAGTCACTCGGGCGAGCAATCAAGTATCCCCTTAATTGACGAGCGGTGATTCGGCAATTTTCCTGGCACTAATACCCATCATTTTCTTCCTCCAGCCCTCTCACAATTTGCAAAACCCACTCTAAATCAGCAACCCCGCCAAAAATCACTCACCCAACCTCCGCAAAACCATCCCAAAAACCTCTCCCGCAAAACCAGCCAAACTCATCCTCTCCCAAAACAACCCCACCAAAATCACCCCGCCAGCCGCACCGCAACCCCCCGAACTACACCCAGGCTCGCCTATCGCTCTCTAATCGGCTCTATAACCCCCCGATAACCGAATCCGTCGCGAATCACCCAGCTTCCGTCTCTCCGCTGCTCTCCTGGGCCGTTAATATGTATCGATTATTACGTGCCAATTACTACGAGCTCAAGAGTCGGCAGCCTGGGGGTAGGGGAGCTACGCCCTTTTTTTTCCTCTCTCTTCCTTCCGCCTCGCCCCCCAGCCAGGGAAGCAGCAGCGGCGGCGAGAGGGTGCAGACTTTTTCGGGATTTCTGGCTCGGCCGAGTGGAAATTCGATCGCTCCTCGGCCTCGAGTGCGTGTGTGTGTGTGTGTGTGTGTGTGTGTGTGTATACGGGCTTTTTTTCGGAAGGACGCGCGGAGTTATTTATCGGCTGTTGCGCCGCCGGCCGTACTCTCGTAATTCATCGGCTGTAAAATCGCGAGCTGCCGCGTCGGGTTG
>JAPYZA010007191.1:0-11809 GCA_030522685.1 Eupelmus azureus
AATGAGAGCTTTAAAATGAGCTAATATAAAGTAAAAAATATTAATTTGAAGAGCTACGGCAGCGATTTGAAAAAATGATGATTTCTCGAATATCATCGTAAATATATGAGTAATATTACTCATATATTTATGTATATTTAAGTTCTCAAAAAACTAGTTGATGACTTATTAGAAAAAAATCTCGTGATCAGAATTGAAAGTTTTGAATCTAAGATTTGAATCACAGCTTAGAATACACGTGCAAAAAAATTATAATTTCGAATGAATTCCCTGAAATTCCTTAAAGTATAATTGAAGCTGAACTTAAAAAACTGTAGATTCGATTAGAACTTTTATATGGGCAAGGTCACGAAAAACTAACATCAATTCTTCTTGTATCTTCCTAATAAAATGTATAATTTTAATACTGAAGCACATGTATCTTCTAATCCCAGCGATGACGCTTACAGATGAACGTAAAAACACTAGAACTGGTCGTCTGCTTCTCACTGATGTACTACTTGTAGGTAAAGACTTATACAAGCAAATACAGTAAGAGTGAGAGTAAAGTGCAAAAAATCCCTAGGAAATACATCTATCTAGCATGTCATCAGGGGCGTTCTGCGTGCCTATGGCTACGAATACTCTTCTTGAATCATATGACAACTTTAATTTATAATTGCATAATAATAATACGACTAAGCATATAAACGTAAATACTGGTGCTACCATCAACGTTGATTTAGCATCCTCCTCATTCAACAAAGCCGAAAGAATAAGTATTGACGCGAAAGATCTGGCCAGGAGTTACAAAATACTACGCAAATATTAAAAAATAAATAGGTTTAAATATCAGTCCTTCTCAGAAAACCAACAAGATATCTAAAATATACAACTTGCTCTCAATAAAATTAGTCCTCCGTTTACCATATTTTTACACAAAATTCTCTCCAATACAAATTTACTACAATACTCAACAATTAAAAAATACCAGAAATTACTTAAAAATAAAAATTTTAAGTTCAGAAAAACACTGCTACGTGAATGCATTGAAAATATTAGTGAAGTTCAAGATGTCATATGTTCAACGGAGAAATATGACATTTTTAACATAGACTACAAAATTTTTTATCACGAACTCAGAGTTAATCTCGAATATGGATATAATAACTAAAAAAATCAACCGGTCAAGATATGCGTAGCTTTTTGCAATTTTCTTGAAAAAAGTAAACTGCGTATGTAGACTATATGTTAATTGAAAGAAGAAATAAATGTAAAGAAATCCAAAAATATAATTTGTAATTTATTGTAAAGACTGTAAACTATTTTTTTTGGCAACATAGTCCCTACCAAGAGTTTCAGCCTGCTTAAATTAAAAAAAAAGGAAATTACTTGAATGTTAATGGCAATATTAATTAGAAATACTAAAATTGATTTTATGTAAAATTCTAATTATCTTTTTTATAAATATTTTTTTGGCTAACAAAGTCGTTTTTTGTTATCTATATGTAAACTAAAAGCAATTTTATTTTTTAGTATTTTCATTAATAATATTAAATTAAATAAATAATTATTCGTTTCTGTAAATATTTTTTAATAGCAACCATGTATAGCACTAGGAAGATCATCGTTAGTTGACATACGATTAATATTTTTATGTTATTTATATCGTTTTAGCATACCGCGGCTTAAAACGTTTTTATTCTTGATCAGCTGAGAATAAAGTACTGCTGTATTTTCCTCATGAAAAAGCGTTGCGCATGCGCCGAACACTTTTTTCTCAGGTAAATCGAGCAGTATTTTATTCATTTTAATGGTGAGTAAAGTAAACACCTTATTTATAGTATTAATTTTTATAATTCTTTTATTAAATTAGAATAAATTATGTACTAATAAATTAGCAGTGATTTTTAAAAATAAGTTAAATTAAAAAATGAAATAATGGATTTGTTTCCGTAGATTGAAATCAGTAATTTCGTTCGTGACAGAACTATAATAGTAGAGTGACTTAAAATTCATTTTAAACATAAAAGTAGTTAAAAAAACTCTATTCGTATCTCAGAAGCTTATGAAAATGTTCGTACTACCTAATAATATATTCAGCATGAAAACAATATTTCTTTTGGTGTTTTATATGTTTGCTGTAATGGTAGGTGAAAATAAGCAAACTATTACTGAATAACTTGATTTAAAAACTTATATTTAAAGTAATTGCAAACAAAAGTTAACAGATTCAAAAAATTTAATTTAATTAATTTAGTAAAAAATGTAAGCAATATAAAAGAGTAGTATAAATGTAGGTAAATTCAAACATACTTGATTATTATGAATTTTTAAAATTCTTTTTATATCTAAGTGTCACATTTGCTGAAAAGCGTATGCATACAGAGAGCCGAATCCAGGGTTTAGAATACACTTGATCTAAGAAGTGTGCACATACCATAGACCCTGTAGAAGTTACTAAAAACAATCTTCCTTACATCTATTAAAATGTTAAGTTATTACAACTGTCTCTTTTTCTGTATTAAGAAAATAAAAAAATATATTTTTAACATAGTAAATTCGGCAAAAAGTTTTGAGTTTTGCTTGTATTAAATTTGTGTACAACAAAACAATATCTATTTTACTTCACATCATTTACAGCATTTTATATTTTTTTTATAAGGGATTACCCATTTAAAACACAAATGTAATAATAAAACATTTCGACACGGGCGTGAAAATTAATTATTTCTCGAAATTTTTCGATTTTAGAAGCGATTTTATATTTAAAACAATTTACGAAAATGAGGTCATATATAGGCTGACTATAAAATCAATTTAATTACTATTTCTTTATATACTGTTTAAAGGCTCGACAAGAGAATCGTCGACCTCCCAATCGTTCTGCTTCGCAGAATGATAATGCTTTATATGATGTATTCAAGGCAAGTTATGATAAGTGCCTTGAGAAGTACGGAGTGAACTCAAGTATGCATATATTATTTTCTTTCATTTATTAATGTAGATAATATAAACTACTAAGTAAAACTAAAATAAAAATGTTTTCAATTTTTTGACAGATGATTACAAGCAGATTAAAAAGAGAAATGATCCTAAACTTCGATGTATTCCAAACTGTGCATTAATTGAAGAAGGAATTGTAAGTAAAGCAGGTAGAATACAAAAAAAAAACTATATAATGTTTATTTACATATTAATTCTACTTATTTAATTTTTTGTATTAAAGCTAGATCAAGATGGAAAAGTTAATGAAATTAAACTACTTGATAATTTAAAACCTTTATTTAAAGATGAAACAAATACAAATGAAGCAATACGCTCTTGCAACACAAATGGTAATGTGATTTTTATACTTTTCATAGTGATGGAAAATCATGTATGATTGTATTTATCCTTTTTCTGAAAAAAATGATTTATTTTTATTTAACAATTTTTATAAATTTATTTTATAATTTTTATGTATTTGACAAATAAAGGGCATGCAAAAGACAACTGTATGAAGATATTTGGATTCACCAAATGTATTAATCAAAAACTGAAAAAATTAGAAAAACGAAAACCAAATCCTGAAGAAAAACCTGAAGAAAAACCAGAAGAAAAACACGAAGGAAAACCAGAAGAAAAACCCGAAGAAAAACCAGAA
This sequence comes from Eupelmus azureus, assembly GCA_030522685.1. Taxonomy (NCBI): domain Eukaryota; kingdom Metazoa; phylum Arthropoda; class Insecta; order Hymenoptera; family Eupelmidae; genus Eupelmus; species Eupelmus azureus. The sequence goes on from JAPYZA010007191.1 coordinate 3,626, forward strand.
GGGAAACCAGAAGAAAAACCAGAAGGAAAACCAGAAGAAAAGCCAGAAGAAAAACCAGAAGAAAAGCCAGAAGAAAAATCAGAAGGAAAACCAGAATAAAAACCAAATAAAGCATAAAACTCAAAAGAAGAATAACTGATGGAATAAATGCAAAAATATATTTATTACAAATTTATAAACTTTGCTACATTGCAATATTTTGTGAAAGATTAAAAATACTTATAATAATAGAAGATTAATTGTATAATTACGTAGGTCTAATAAAGAAATTATTATTATAATATTGTTTAACTATAAAAATGTATAGTTTAATAATAAAATTAATGTAATTATAAAGCAAATTTATCGTGCAATTTTTTAAATATTATTTTAAACGTTTATTTAATTTTTATTTTTGCAAAAATACATATCGGATCGTTTTATTCATAAATTTTAATTCTCACTATACATTACGATTTTTGTGAATTCTCTTTTACAACTTAATTTTACAGAACTAGCAATATATAAGAAACTGTTACTTTTTTAATTCAAATATAATCTACAAGTTTAATAGTTACGACTAAATTGCTTATTTCTGTCCAGAACATTGATCTTTCAATAATATAGTTTACTTTGATAATAAAGTACTATTTTTAATAGAATTTCATGACAATAGAATTTTATGACAATATTTGATATATATTAATAGAAATTTTATTCTGATCAGATAATGAGTTAAAGTTTGATCGATCATATACTTATATTAATATAATTATTTTTAACACAAGCTTTCGGTATGGTATTAAATTTTATGTTTAACAACAAAGTTATGAAATTTTGTTGTTAAAAGATATAGTATCAATATTATCACAAACCAGTCAAACGTATTATTAGGTAACGTGACTATTCATTGCAAAAAATTAAATTTAATGTTAAAAATGACAAAAGCATAGATATTAATATGCGGAAGTTTAGAACAGAGGATAATTTTAAGTATCATGTCAATTGAATTTACATGTTTAGATTACGTATGCGAAACGAATGTATTCAAAATAAAAACTATTTTTTTAATAAAATAAACACTATTTAAAAACGATGATATTTGATATAAACAGGTCGATAAATATAATTTTGATGCTTTTACTTCCGGAATGATCCTTGAAATGCAAATAATTCTTTGCTAATTCTTTGCTAATTTATTTCAGCAAGGATATTTTATAAGTAAACTAGAAATTTAAAAACAAAATTGTTATTTATAATTGTTCTTTTACTCTAATAAATGGTCATTATCGTTGAGTTGGGAATAAAATATTATTTTAGAAGTTTAAAAAAAAATGAAACTAAGATACTAAAAGACATCGCGTGTATTAACGTTTTATATATATTTATTTATAAAATTAGTTTATGATATTCTAAAAAATGTGTTGTAATTAATTCTTTACAAACTATTGACACCGAATCCAATCGATTATATATCCATACTTGCCTAATTTACATCGAATTCACCGAACCGAATCAGTCTTGCATTTTTGGACAAATTTCTTTACCGATTTAGCTTCTGATTCGGAGGTGAATTTAAAACGTTTAAAGAAATGATGAGTTTATCGCTCATAAATGTGTGATTATAGAGCTGGTAGTTTCTTCTATTATAATACCGATGTTTCAATGGATTTAAAGACCGAGATTTTCAAAGCTTAATTACAAAGAATTACATCCTCATAGAAAGAAAGTCAGTCTAAAATTTACATAGTTGACTAGAATTGCAGATCTGAGCAACTTAGCAAAAATATTATATATTTAGGTAGTTGAAAAAAATTGTGCGAATAAATCTATATGATTTGATGTTACTATGTTTTCTAACGTCAAAGAATTAAAATCGATTTTGTTGCGGATTAAGGCAATCAATTAGGCATCAAATTTTTGACTAAACTGTATTTAAAATACATTCAGCCGAATATGAAAGTACATTTACTTTTTCATAGCTATAATTTTGATTTATATCTGGATTAAAAAGTTTCATTTTATGCGTATTACAGTAATTAATATTTTTCAAATGGTGAATACATTTAATATAAATAATATTGTTGTTCTGAAATATGCGATCCTTTATGCAAATAGTAAGAACAATGAGGCACAATTCTTCCTGAAATAATTGATGTTATTTGCGTGATTTAAACCATTTACATTCCATTGGTGACATAAGAGCTGCAATTAATACTTTAGAACACATCCTATTACAGTAATCTGCTACATTATAATACTTGTCACATTTGACTGAGAGTAGTATAAATATTGCTACAATGCTTAGGAAATTTCAATTGTAAAATAAAGTTTGAAGCGTACTATTTACTAGAGCGACAATGAAAGGCGTTATATTAATCCTTTGCGCTCTCGTCGCAACGGTGAGCTTATATACATATAAAACAAAATTTTATAAAAATATTATTATATTTATTAATATTAGAATTTGTTAATTATTTCACAAAAATTGAAGTATATAACTTAGAATTGATTCTATAAATCTTCATTATGTAAAATCTACTAGTTGCATGAATTTTATCAGTTCAATATTTTCAAAATTTCATGAGTCTTATATTAATGTTATTTAAGTTATGGGATATTATTTAATATTATGGTATATCTGATTTATTATTATTTAATAAAGGTACCTGCTCTCAGCCCATGGAGGAGACATAAATATTTTCACGAATGCTTAGATGAATATGAACTGACCAAAGGTATAACTAAAACTTTTACTATTCTGAAGAGTTTAAAAATTTTACTTTGATTTAATCGTAAATTAATTTTATTAATTTGAATAAATTTATTAGATGAATATAAACAGCTGTTACTCAAAAGAGATATTAAAGCTGGATGTGTTATGGCTTGCTCTATGGAGAAAAAAGATGAGGTAAGATTATTAGTAATATAATTGTGTGATGATATAAAATAACCGCACTTAACGTTATCAACTAGTCTCTTAGATATAACACCATTAAAGAAAGTATATATTTTATTTATAAATTAATTAGTGCAGCTATTCTAATATTCTTTTGGTTTGAAAAACAAAAAATTTAAAAAATTCGTATTATATTTAATTATATCATACAAAAGATGCAAAACAATTTTTAAAAAATCATAAAAATCGAATAATTTAATTGTCATTTGTAAAAAAAGTAAAAAAATAAGCTACTATAAATTGAAATTAAAGAACTAGTTGAGAGATACAAAAGCATACATAACACACACATATAAACTCCCACACACAAACTTTAATACACAATTACGATTATATCACAATTACGCACATACACATACTCACACATTCACACTTTTTTATAAAGAATAAATAGCACTAAAATATGGAGCTTGTAACTTATTTCATGCATGACGTGTACAAAATAAGTCTCGAAGCTACTAATTAAATTAGTTTGAATTTTTCAAAAACAATAGAATTTAAGAAAGTTATAACTTCTTGAATTTTTTTTTTGTACCGTCACGATTTCGTACACTTCAAATGCGTCTGCTACTCAGCTAATAAAGTCGGAGGTGTTCGTACGACTGTATCTTCTCTAATTATCTAATTTTCATGTAGTATTATTATAACCCGAGAGCCAAAAAATTATGTCAAAGTTATAAGGACCCATTTTATTGTTTTAACACAGGCTTATCCTATTAAGGTGCTCCTATTTTTTACTATCACAGAATTTGAAATTTGTGTGTGGTCAAAAGATAAAAAAATGTATATACTGAGATAAGTTGAATCTTATTAAATATTATCTTTTTAGATGATTGGTGGTCTCATTGATGAAAAGAAAATGCGGCGAAATATGGAACATGTAGCGAAAAAGATTGGTCATAAGCAATTGTCTAAAGTATTGCACACTTGTAGAATGGCAGGTAATGTATTCCAATTTATTTGTCCTTCGCTTCATATTATATTCAATTTAAATATTATTAAATATTATAACAACGTATCTAAAATTATAATATTTAAAGATTGAGCCTTACTGAATTGCACAATAAACTTAGTTAGATAATTTTCTTCATATTAAGGGATTTTATTTAATTTTAGTGGAAGAAGTACCTGATAAATGCGAGAAAGCTTTAAAAATGCGAACTTGCCGACAAAAAGAATTATGGAAGGTGGGAATACAAAAATCAGGTATAATTTGTAAAATAAATGAAATGTAATTTACTTTATTTTGTTTTAGTTACGAACTCTTACACGCATGGAAAAGCGAGCAATGTTCAAACAGTGCTTAAATGAACATAATTTGACCAGGGGTATGTAATATTTCTTTATAATTATTATTTTATACATTTAAAAATTAGGTTTTATTTAAATTTTAAAATTCTAATTATTTTAAATAGAAGAGTTTATTAATCTTAAAAAGAGTGCTGACCCTAGAGCTGGTTGCGTCATGGCCTGTGTAATGGAGAAAAAGGGAGAGGTGATTACTTAACAAAGAAATTCAATACATTGTGTAATATTGTTTAAATACGTACCCATACATAAAAAATATTTTATTATTACAGTTAACTGAAGGCCAGATTAACAAAGAAAAAGTGTTGAAAAATATGCCAAATATAGCAGTTACAAGAATCGGCAAAAATAAATTATCTGCATTAGTGGATACTTGTATAGCTGAAGGTAAGAAATGATTTTTATGATAGTAACTGCATCATTGGAATTAAAAACTTATTTTATTTATTACTTATGAACAAAGAGGTACTTTTTTAAACTCAGCGGAATTTTATGTAAAATTATTGAATATAGTTATGAGTTTTTTGATATGATAAATAGTAGATAGGTGAATCAATCATCAATGAAGCAAAAATTATTGTAAAAATAAGCATTACAATTATTTCAGCTTAACCAACTGATGTTCAAAAAAATTTTTTTCAATATTTGTTAATAGTTAACTTTATAAATACTTATGGTTTTTAGCTGACGATGGTGCTGATACGTGTGAAAAAGCACTAACAATGAAAATTTGCAAGCGACGAGAATTATGGAAGGTATCCATAAAAGCATTTGTTGTATAAAAAATTTATTAATAATATTAATAAATTTATAATAGGTTTTTAATAATGTTTTATAATCATTATAATTATAAATTTTAATACTTCTATTTTATTTCATATAACAAGCTCCACACTCGCGGTCTCCGCAGAAGGAACAGCAAAGACCAGTGCTTAAAGGTGTACGGTTTGACCAAAGGTAGCAAAATTTCTTCAACGTAGATATATTTAAACTTTGTTAGTAATATTATTCATAAATGAAAAATTTCCTCTGACAGACGAATATCAAGAATTAAAAAAGAATGATGATATTAGAGCCGGACAAGTTATGGCTTGCATTATGAAGAAGAAAAGCGAAGTATGTATGGATAGAATACTAGTATGCAAACAAAAAATTAATTAGGCAATTTTAAACATATAATCATAAATATGATATTTGTAGATGAGAGACGGAAGGTTTGATTTTGATACAATAGTTGAACATATGCACCGCCATGCTCACAGGAAAATTGGTCATGACAAGTTGTACGAAATAGTGAGCACTTGTGCAGACAAAGGTAAGTGAAAATTAAAATATACAATTGAAGTATTTTATGAAAATCTCATATAAGAAATGGCCTTTGTTCATAGACCATTTAAAATATAAGTAATTTTATATCACTCTAACTTCAAAATCATAACTTTAAGATGATATTTCGGCTCTCGTGGTATAAAATACGGTTCGATACTGGTGCGTAAGGTGATTTTTGCCTCGGCGACTTTTCACCCTCGCTTCGCTCGGGCGAAAAATGTCTCACGAGGCAAATAACCACCTTCCACACCCGTATCGAAATGTACTATTATCGTATTTAATAACTGTTTATTTTTTCGAAAAATTATCGATAAATATTTCTCATGTAAGGAGAGTGTCTATTGTTTGGGTTACTGAATAAGTTTAAACATTAACATATATTTTTTAATATTAAAACATAAAAGAAAAGTTGCATTAGTATAGTCTAACGCTCTGGAAGATTTAATTATATAGTTTGTATATATAGTTATGTACATAACTTATATACATAACTTGTTTTTTTAGAGATTTTGAGCGCACAAGTTAATGGTTAACCACTGGCTTCTTAATTTTTTTTTTTTATATGACAAAACATATCTTAATTTTTCAGCTGATTCCCTGACTTAAACAAGTAATACTCTCCTCGTTAGTTTAAATGTCGAAATTTGAATTAAAATAATAATTTAAATATTTGTTGTTTATAGCTGATGACTTTAAATCAAAAGCTCAAAGGGCAATGGTCATGAAAAAATGCTTGGGTGCAGCAGAACGTCGAGAATTACAAATTTCTCAGTAAAACTATAGTTATATACTACAATATATAACTGTTAAATTATACATGTTATTTAATTAATAAAATTTGCATCTTAAATAAGCAACGAGTTTTCATATTCTTTACATTGCTTAATAGTTTTAAAATATTCCACACGAATATATAAATTTAGTTTTTCTGCATATTATCAGTAATTATTAGTTAAATTGTTATCAATTGTAATTTCAAAAGTAATTTAAAGATATATACGGAAAAAACTATTAAAATTCGTTTTATTATGTCCTTGATTTTTCCGCGAAGAAAAGTAATGTTCTGTTTTTTTTTTTAATTTAGTCAAATTTGCGGTGCTTCAAAGTTGTTTCTACCACCGGTTTTCTTAACGATTAACAGTGAAGCGAATGACGATTTGATAATTNNNCTAGACAGTAATTTAAAGTAGCTGCTATGATCACTATATCTAATCTTTTTTGTTTTTTTTCACACTCTTATTCCTCACTTTCTTTTTTATCCTTTTGAGACTTATTATAAGTTTCTTTTTATACTTCTTTATACTACTTCACACTTTTATTTCTCATTTTCTTTTTTTTGGAGACCAATTTCGACAAAAAAAGACTCGAAAACTCGATCACAAGTTTTATCAACTCTGACAGCAGCATTTCTCGCTTCAATTTTTTATGATTTTTAGAGTAAGCTGCGTCGTTCTTTTTGAAAGCATAACGTCGAAAGAAGATTTATTCCAGAAATTCTATTAACCAATTCGTAATCTCGGTCTTGTCGCCATTGGTAAACAATCATTCCTCTTTGAAGGTCATCGTAATACACGCTTTATTTATAGCCAAAAGATCAGTCGTAGTTCCGATAGCATGGACTTCAAAGAGCAGTCTGTTATACTTTAAACTGAGAATTTCGAGGTTGCAGTACAGCAAGGTAAAACGTGGGTACATTCATACACACACACACACACACACACACACACACACACACACACACACACACACACACACACACACACACACACACACACACACACAGTAATTTGAACTTCTAACACTTCTAAACATGTTTCTAAAGCGATTTGACGAAACTCAAAATTTTACTATTACAAAGCTTCCTCTATGAGGAAGCAAAATCAAAACGATATAGAGACTTACTTTCAAACAACATGAATCATTTTCTGTGGACCATCGAATAGTAATTAAACTAGTGGCTTACGTGCACACATAATGCATTCCAATGGAGTTCGATATAAAAATTTATAAAGAAAAGAAGGCATACTGCAACATCTCGAGAGTGCACAAGAGGTCATTAAATATAAATATTGGTTAAAGTATGGAAAAAATCAAATAAAAAAAGTATTGAGTGATACTTTCAAATCGGTTATCGACCCTTTTCAAACTTTCGTCACTGTGACTAGAAAAAATCGTCCAATAATTCCTAAAGCTTTTAATAAAAAAAATTACAACAAAAGTTCTTGCGATCACTTCTGCCACTGATGATAAGGATGAAACCAATTATGAAACAGCTACTAGTGATGATGATAAAGATGATGGAATCTCATATTTCGAGCTGTATCTTTTGATGCTTAACGGAATGTGAAAGGGTGCGGTAGAAATATGCACAGAATATTATACGGGAACCCAAAATTTAGGTTGTAAACACTCATTAAACTAGTTAAGAAAAATTTTTTTATAAACATTAGATGTTTTACTAGAAGCTGAAGCCTTCCGTTTTTCAGAAAATATTCTTTAACCACGTTAATAAATTATTCACTCTATAACGTCGGTAATGTCGGTAAGTTCGGATTTTCATATTGATATTTTTCTGTCTATAACTTTTATTTAACAAAGTCAGTGAAACT
>JAPYZA010007192.1:0-10334 GCA_030522685.1 Eupelmus azureus
ATCTCATTTAACGTCCTTATAAAACATCTAACTGCATAACCGAGTAGTAGTCAAGATGTTGACCATTAGCCGAGAGCTCAACGAACCTTCCACGTAACATCTCCGTAGTACAAGTCCTACCAAACCCAAACCCAGACTACACAAAACCTCATCAACTTTCTTTCTATTCAATATCCACTCTCCACACCAATCAACAATCCAACGTAACACTGACGATGACCACTTAATCACAGAACGAGACAACAGGCCAAGCTCGCACCTCAACTCCACGGCAGGTCCATTCAGCCCACTGTCATTCACAATTCCGTTACGTCCAAAACTGCCATTTACATTTCTGTTACGTCGCTTATATTCCGTTATCAGTCCTGCAACACCAAACAATCCAGCCACGCCTTCCAGCGATCTGTCCTTGCGAGTATATATACCTGCAGCTACAAAGTGAAAGACAGCTGTCCGCTATTGCGAATGCAGAGCGCGACTTGCTCCACTACAAAAGCAAAGGACTCGGGGCTCAAACTTTATCCCCGCTCGCGGACTTTTTAACAAGCCCGGCTGGCGGAGTTGATTTTTCCCCGGACCGCCGAAGAAGTTAAGTAGACGGATGTAGGAAGCGAGAGCGCATGGCCTCGTTATCTCTGCGCTCTTACGAAATCAAACCCGCAACCGAGCGTCTGATTAAAATTCCACTAGACTTTTAAAATCACGCCTCAAGAACGAACCCCTCTAAACAAACACCTTCCGTTCGACTTCCCGCCCCCGTCGGAACCACACAGGAAACCGCGCGACTCGCGAAATTCCCGGCGTTCCTCAGCGCCTACCCGCACGGCTAACGTTTTCGAGCGCGGCCGACGTACGTAGAGCGCGCGTGGCCATTATCGATCGACGTATATACGCGTCGCGCGTGCCCCCCCCCTTTTATCCGTAGAAAGAGCGACGACGTGTCGACGATCTCGATAATCGGAACTCCAAGTCTACGTGTGTGTGTGTACGTGCAGCCTCCCACGAATACGTAGTTCCAAGACGTCTAGAGCAGAGGCAGGAGGAGAAAGAAGGGAAGAGAGGCGCAAACATCCCGCCGGAGGATATTGCCGTACCTCGGCCGCTAGCGTTTCCTCCCTCTCTCCGCTGCGCGAGAGCGGATAAAAAGATTAGCCGAGCAAATAGACGCGCGCGGACTTCCAACTTGTTGTACGCCGAGTCCTATATATCTATGTACAGAGCGAGGAGCGAGCGGGAGAGGCGGCACACTTTTCTCTCTGCATATTTACCCGCTCAGCGCGCGGCCGCGAGTCTCGAGGACTTTGACTCCCGCGGCGCGGGTATATAGCGCCGAGCCGGAAAATAGAAAAATCACGCGAGATTCTCCCTTTTGCTTTCCGGCCTCGTTCGCGCTGCCTCGGAGAACTCCCTAGCTGTCTCTGTGTGTGTATATATAAGCATGCTCGGTTTCGGTGCTCCCAAGCGAGCGTCACGTCTTTCGCCGGCGATATTCCCGCGTGACAGCGCAGAGAGAGAGGGACGTCGTATCGTTCTCACATCTCGCAAGCTCTCATTGTCAGCGAGCTTGCGAGCTTGAGAATAGTCGTATCGAATTTGCGTCGCGCGCGCGCGGCTGTCTCGAGAGCCGCCGCCTCTTCCGGCCGGCGCGCTTTCTCAAGCCTGACGTCGGCTGTCGCGAGACCCGAATGCAAAATGCAGATCTCCATTTCAGAGACGCGACGCTGGCTGTACGTATATATATATATACGTGAATGCGAACGCGGAGAGCTGACTGATAAAGAAGCCGAGAGCTCGCTATTTGGAAAAGCTGCGGGAGTGCCGATAATTGGCACAGTCGCGCTTATACACACGCCGGCGAAATTCGCCGCGCCTCATCGATCTGCCCTCCCCCCCCGGAGACACTCCCGGGAATTAGCGGCGCGATTACGCGAAATTCGCGAGATTCTCGAGCGATGCATAGTCGCTCGACTTCTCCGTCTCGCACTTCCCGGCTGTTACTACTGCGGAATCAGTTAGCTCCCCCCTAATACCCCCCACACACACTCGAGTTTATATTCATAACGAATAAATCATTGAGCGCAGAGCGAGGGGAGCCGGCTAAAGCTGAGCGTCTCCCGAGATCATCCGGCAGGCTCGTCACGTCGCCGAGCCATTATCCGCGTAATCGCCGGACACGCGACTGCAGTCAGCCCCCCCACTGCCGTCAAGAAGTTGCCGAGTAGGCGCCACAGCCCCGATTAAACATTCGAGAGCCGCGCGCGAAAGCTCTATTAAAAAAGCTCGCTCTCTAGTGGCAAACTTGCACGACTGCGAGTCGCGCGCGCGAGAAAGTCGATAACGTCTTTTTTCGCAGCTTCGCGGCCGGAGTGTCGTCGCGAGTTTCGTGCTTCTCGATACTTTGATCGAGATAAATATTTACCCGCCGCGGAGGGAAAGTTTGCACACGTCGGCCGAACGTTTTTCCCGGGATACGTGACGAAATCCGCTCTGGAGATGTGTGTAAGAGCCCTTTTACTCCGGGTTATCGCGGAGCGCGATTGCGGCTGGTCTGGTTTTAGTTGAGTAGGGTAATTAGGGGCGGTGGAGTTCGATAGTGTAGATGTCCGAGGGTTGGAAGAATCAATTTCCGGAGCAGCGGCGGTCCGAAAATTTCAATCGGAGAACTAACGAGTCTCTCTCTCTCTCGAGCTTTCCGAAGATGCGGGGATCGATTCGCGCGAGCGCAGCTAGATCCGCGCTCTCGACCTGAAAACGAAATGGAATTCTTCTATATATCCGTATAAAGAGGCGGGGGTGTACGGCTGGTTCCTCGCTTCTCCGTTTCCCGCGCGTCGCGCGCTAACTAGAGCTGCAAAAAGAAGGAGTATTAAGCTCACAGAGAGAGAGAGACTCGGGGGTGGCGGGCGCTTAGGTAGGCAAGCGAGCTCGCTAAAGTAGAAGAAGAGAGAGAGGGAGAGAGTTGAAAAAGGAGACGCGTATATAAAGCGCGCGGAGGAGCGCGGCCAAGTGAAAAAGAAAGGGGTGATGTGACACTGTGAGAGGACGAAAAGGCCGGATCCCATTAAGAAGGGGTTGCAAGCTCTCTCTCTCTCTCTCCAGCGCCTAGGTCGAAGTTTTGACGGAGTCTAAGTTTCGCTCTCTAGTTTCGCGCGCAGGGAGAGGAAGCAATATCCCATTAAAGCGCCGCGCTCGTGTCGAGGGTGTATATATACACGTAGAGAGGCGGCTGCCGGTTGCCGTGTGTGTATGTATACATATACAGAAGCGCGTAAGAGGTGGGAGGGGGGAGGAAGATGAGGCGGGAGAGGCTGGCTAAGCTAAGCGCTCGGGCACGTTTTATCTACGGTCGATGTAGCGACACGAGCAAATAACTCGCGCGCGGCCCGCCACCGCGAGCCTGAGAGAGAGGAAGGACCGTTATAGTTATATATATAGTGCACGGAGGGAGCAGACGCTTTAATCATCGCCGCCTCGTTCCTTATGTCCTTCCGGCCCTCTCTCTCTCTCTCTCCACTACAGGACAGACACTTTACTCAGAGTCTCTCTCTCTCTCTCTGTGAAGCCGGTACACAAAGACGGCTCTCGCTCCTCCCTCGGGACATCACGCGGGACAGACGCTCTCTGTAGATAGAAGGAAGGTAAAGCGAAAAGCACTCACCAAGGAAGAAGACGAAACTCGACAGGCTGCTGCAGGTCAGCATGGTCTTTTCGGCTGGCGTTGCTGCTGCTGCTGGCGGTGATGCTGGTCCGGTCTCGTTGCTCGACTGCTTGGCTTTCCGGTTGACGGAGGGCGGCTCATGCGTGCCGGTCTCGTGCCCAAGGCTCAACGATCCTCTCTCTTCTCTCTCTCTGCCTCGCGGAAAAAGCTGGGGGCACACAGGTGTGGAGAGACAGAGCAGCAGGCTGGCGCGTGCCCCGCGCAGCAGCACGCACGGTCCCTCACATACACTCTCTATCTTTCTCCTTCTCTCTCTCTCTTTCTGTCTCTCTTTTTCTTTTCTGCCTCTCTTCTCTTCCTTTCTCTCCCGTTCTCTCTGTCGTCACGGCTGCTGCGCCGGCTGCGACTGATCGCTCTCCTCGCGAGAGCCGCTCTAGCTCGCAGTCTCCCAAAGCGCGAGAGAGAGAGAGAGAGAGAAGCGGCCGCCCCGCGCACGCGCTCCCCTCCTCTATCTCACTGTGTGTGTCTCTCGCTGTATAACGCGGGGGTGAGCGCACGCTCGCTCTCGCCCCCGGCCAGGTGGCACAGCGAACGCAAGCGCGAGCCGCCGCCGCCGGTCAAAACTATACGGACGCGCAGCAGCCCCCCCCCCCTACTACTACCACCGAGCGAGCGCTACTATATACAGAGGAGTAGGGGGGCTAGCAGCTCACCGCTATACTTTCGACCAGCAACAGGGAAAAACGGAAGCCAGCGACGCCGCCGCCGCCACCGTTCGACTCTCTCGCTCTCGCAAATTTCCGAGACTAAGATGACACGATTTGCGGAGGGGGGGGGGGGGAGTGGATCGAAGTATGGCCGGGCGGAGGCTGCTGCCGCTGCTGCTTCGTTTTTTCTCTTTTAACCCGCGCAAGACGCGCGCAATTATGCAGCCGGCGCGCGCCTCATCGACCTCCCCCGGAGATACGACGCCGCGCGTGTATGTATATATATATAGGAGGAGGACGCGGGAGCAGGATTCCCTGCAGCGGCGAATTTGCGGCGGGAGGCTCCGGAGCTCCTAAGAGCAGCCGGCGGCTGCGGTCAAGACTTGCCAAATTGCTATTTCGCCGCGGGCCTGTCTCCTGTCCCTGTCCCCTCGCTCGCTCTGTATATAGATAAGCAAGCCGCCTCCGTGTCGCGCGCGGCTGTATAGACGCGAATTCAAATTGCATGAAAGTTTCATGAGGCGGCGAGCCTGTCAGATTTCAAAAAGCGCGCCAAAAGGCCAACGCTCCCGCGGCTTTTAACAAAATCACTTATACCCTAACCTATAAACATACACGTGCGCGCACATCGAGGGCAAAGCTAGATTGTTGTTGTTGTGAGTTTAACAGACAGCACAGCTCAGCTGTCGCTCTCTCCGAGGAGCTCGGGTCCGCTTAGCTAACGTAAAGAGCATTCAGACCTCCAGAGGAGGAGGAAAATGCCGCGCGCCGCTGGAGACGCTGGGGATATATGCGAGCTTGGAACAAACAAACTTTCGGCTGATCACCGAGCGCCAGGGCCAAGTTAGCCTAATCAGCTCTTTGTGACTTTGAGCTATACTGGGGAATTACGGCTTTTGAGGGATGACGTTGACGATGATTAAGCTAGACGAGCGCGCTGCCTCGTATTAAAACTTTGCTTTCGTTACGCGGCGTAGTTAGTGGCCTTTTTTTCGGGGGCTTTGGCGTCTGGCAACTGGGCTAATGAAAACCGCGGGTTTCTGGTTGGGCTGCGAGTTTTTTGATAGTGGGTTTCTTTTTGGTAGGGTCTGGGGTGCGTGAGCGTATTGGGTAGGTGAGTGGAGACTTTTAATTTAGGCTTATTTTTGGGATTATTAATTGAATCTTCTGAAAAGTAAAAAAAAACGGTTGGGCGATGTAAAGATCCTAAATGCGACAAAAGTAAAAAACATATGATACATTATTAGATCAGCTCGTAATATAGGATATGCTTGACTTTTTGCAATTATTATTGTTACATTTTTTTCACATAAAACGTTAAAAACTAAGTTTTATCAAAGTTTTAAATAAATCGAGTAGAATTTATATTTTTACCACTCTCAATATTAAATTTTTTAAAGTTTTACGTAATTTAAAAATGCACGACTATAGAAATATGAAGATTTACTCAAAATCTAATAGAACTTTTTAAAAAAAAATAATTTTTTGAGCTTTCGATATCCATTACCATTTTATGAAACGGTGCAGTATTAAAAAAAAAAAAAAAAAAATTTTTCGTGTAAAAGCTTCGGAACAAGGATAGTCCCAAAAAGGATTTATTTACGTATATTGATAGTGCAATATCTTAATTAATTTGATAACTCTATAAATTTTTTATGCCAGAGGGTTTAAAATTGAAGGAACACGCGAGAAATTAAAGTTAGGATTATAATAGAAAACTCACCAAGTTATAAATGGTTTTCAAAAATAAACAGTATCAACCACACAAGCCAGTAGTTTCAGAATTTTCAACAGTTAAAATGGTAAAATTTTTCATATCGAAAAGGATATGTGAAATTCTTTATTTGTTCTTCTTATTCAGAATGGTAAAATTTACAAGTTGAAATAAAAAATTCAAATAAGAAAATTATGAGTTTTTATTACAAACTGTATACATTTCTAGGCTGGCAATATTTCAAAAATTGAAGATTAAATCTTGAGTTACGAGATTTTTTAATAAATTTACCCATTATATTTCTCTCAATAAGGGACAGGTTCGGTAGAATACATTATACTTGCAAGAACAATCTTCTGATTACTTCGAAACATGTAACATAACTCTTAGTCGGCTAATAGGTTTAAAGCGTCAATTTCATAAAGTTAGTCTTCACACCGACAACTATTACACGTATTGTCAATCTACTAATTATAATAAACTATCATTGCCTATATTTCCATATAATTATCGTTGCACCTTTTCTTTTTTATAAGAGCAGACAAAAGACAGAGACAGGCATCCTTACTGGCATCATTCTTCCACTACAACAATGCCGCCTATCCTTCACTCTAACATCATCTCAAACTAGAATACAATCACCATCGACGTCAATTAAAACCCTACCCAAATTTTCTCAAGCCACCATCAACTCCCTTCACTCACCCATCAACTCCCACCCGTCCAAAACATCAAACAACTATAAAAGCAGTAAACCACCCCACGCCCCCCCCCCCCCCTCTCCACCGCAACCTGTTTTGTTTGCCTCAAGACCCACTGGCATCCAACCCTCCTTCAGCACGACATAAACTTGGAATACAATATCAGGAGCGCCCGGCGCACTGTCTTACTACAAGCGCGTACCAATTGATGCTTGCGCACAGCAGAAGGGAGAAGAGAGAGAGAGAGAGCCAGCTCACAGGTCCTTCACCGTAATCGTTTGTCGTGCAAACACACTACTGGCTCTCTCCGTCCCCCCCGCTGCCGAATAGCTAGCCGCGTACGACGAGAGCCAAGTGATTCTCATAATAGCGGCCGCCGTTCAGCTACAATGGACTTAAGCGCAATCAGAATTTCTTATTAATTCATGGGTCCGCGGGCTCTATGGTCTTTCTGCGCGCGGAGTGGACTTTGAGTGCTCTCTTCGTTAAATGTTTGCAATAATTCAGGACGATTTTGCACGGCCGCCTCGAGATTCTGGGACGAGCGTTGGTTTAATTGGGCTTTTTGAGAGGTGAGCTTGTAAGCGGGGTTTGATTTTGGTTGGTGTTTCTCGGCTGGATTGTGATGGATTACTGGATAGGAGTTAATTAACAAAGTTGGTTTTCTCGAGTGCGAGATGGTGTATATATCGGAATCTTCGTATTATTCATTTAGAGATTGACGTTTAAAATTCAGGTTGAAGTGTACGAGCTTTAGCGTTAATCCAAGTGCCCGGATTATCAGTAAATCGGGCCGGATCGAAAATTTTTTAATCAAATAACCCAAAGTGTGTAAAATCACAATAGGATAGCCCGACCACTCGGACTAATTGAGCGGGACACTTGCCAAACTAAAAGCCATTCTTGTTTACGCGTCATTTTGTCAAAGTCCGTAAAAAATAGAGCCAACCCATCCCCAGTAATCTATTTAAACTATAGAATATCCCCGCGCAGCCACATACCTATACACACACGCACAACGCACAGCACATTTCCTGCCCTAACAGTTGAGTTATACTACTAGATTTTCGCGGCTCGATAACGACTGCGGCTCCGTCCGAGCTTGCGGCCCGTTCATTTTTCGTCATCGACACGCGGCCATAACTTTAAACTCGTCCGGCTTGGAATTTGCCGGGGAGTGGCTGATGAAAAAGAAGTGTCTCGCGAGGCTATAGCCGAGGCTCTATAACGCGCTGCGAGAGCGGCCAGCGCGGAAAGATGAGAAAAGTTCTTATCGATTGGCCGCTCGCGAGTAATTAGGGAAGGCGAGAGGAGCCTTAATAAAGTTGCTCAAGACAGAAGGCGAGAGAGGCTATAGCGTGCGCGCGAGGGAGAGAGAGAAATTTAGAAAAGTGCAGGGGCTTCGCTCTGCACACGCTTCCCTTAAATGGCGCTCCCTCTCTTCTATGTGTGTGTGTGGGTGTGCTCGTGTTGTCGGCTCTGTGCTTGCGCGCTGTGAGAGCACTGGAGGAGAATGCGAGCTAATGGGAGCTGGCGAGGCGGCGGCGACGGTGGTTCTCCCGTCGTCGTCGTCGTCTACGCTTCGCTCTTTCTCTATCCATTCCTGGCTTCTGTCTCGCTCGCACTGCCGGCGTGTCCGAGCGCATCGTTAAAACCGTACCCGAGGCAACGGAATCGGGGCTAGCTCTCTCTCTCTCTTTCTCTCGGCGCGCTACTCGCATCACTCGTTTCGCCATTGTTTCCCCGAGGGCGCGCGCAAGCTACGTTAAACAAAAAATAATAACAAGAACCTCTAGGACTATATACGCTCGCCGAACGGAGCATTGCCTTCTCTCTCTCTCTTCTTCTCTTTTCCTTCCTCCCTCGTCCTACACAGCTGCTTACGTATGTATACATATATATATATATTCGTGGGCGCGCTCGCTATACTTGCCAAAGCGTATATAAGAGCACTCGCCTTTTCTCTCTCCCTCTCGCTCGCGCCCACTTTCAGCGTGATCGATATGCAGCTGCGCTGCATCTCTTTCGTCCTGCTCCTCTCAGCGCGCTGGTCATTTTCGCCTTTTTCCCTCCCACCACCCCAGCCGCCTCGCTGTATTGCCGTTCTCCTCCCCCCTCTCTTTCTCTCTCGTTCCACTCTCCTCTATCTTTTTCCGCTCTCTTTCGCGTATATATATATATATATTCGCCGGCGGCGTTTCGGCGGCTCATAGCCGGAAAGCGAAAACCGCCGTCGCACTCGCGGCGATGCCCCGAGGAGATAGGCCACGCGCGCTCGCGCGCGAAAAAGCCTCGCCTACGTGAAGGCTCATAATTAAATTGACGTATACACTACCAAGAGAGAGAGAGAGAGAGCAACCCTCCCATAGCTGCAGAGGGACGGTCAATATAACAGAGCCGAGAGAAAAAAGCTCCTCTTCTGCTTTCTCCTCCCAAAGCCTAATCGTATTCTTATTCAAATTTCTCATCGACCAGCTATTTTTTATTTTCAATGACGCTAACTCCTTTTTCATTCAGATTCGAGAATAAGTGGCTGCTCCCGCGCGCTCTCGCCTCTTTATTCCCCGTCAACTGCGCCGCCGGCCCGTAATAAGACTGTTTGCCCCGAGTCCGCCGGAAAATTCGAGCCGACGCTGCAAGAGTGCCCACTCCTCGGATATTCAATGGGAATTAATTCAATTAATCAATTTGCTCAGCGCTCAAGGAGAGAGAGTCCGAGATTTATGTTTAATTACAAAACTCGCTCTTTCTCCCGTGCTATTCCAATTTACGATCTCTTTTCAATTTGCCAAGCTCAACGAGCGCGACTCTTTCTGCGCGTTGTCATATAATTGAAAAAAAACGCTGATTGAAAAGTTGTAATTAGAAATATTATGTGTATGTTGAGGCGCACGTGTCCTGACTTCGCGAACGCGCGCGAGTTTTATGCTTCTGTTTAATATAAAGGTGGAATTCTGGTGTGTCTCGGTGGCGGTCGCCGTAATGCAAAGATAATTTAAATATTTTCAAGAAAATAAAGCCCCGCAAGAAATTTTTTTATTGCAAAACGCCGCCTGATTTATGGCTTTTGTGTAGAAACACGATGACTCTCATAACTCGCTCATAATGGCTTCTGCGTATCCGCGCGCGCGCGCGTCTCCAAGAGCAAACGGCAATAAATCATCTTGCGCAAAATAATGCCGACTCGAGTTAAGCAAACTTTTAATTTTCAATAATCCCCCCATTAATCTTTTGCAACAACTCTTTAACGATTTCAAGAAAAGGATTATATTCCCAGGCTACTCGCCGCCACGAGGCATCCCGATTCTTTCCCGATGACTACATTACGCCCGTAAATTCACGCGAAAGACACATCGGGACAAAACGCAGCCGGCTCTCCTGCGGATTTTTGGAAGCCGTCCAATATTAATTTTCGGAAAAAGAAAACGCTTTTATGAGTCGAGAGAGCGCAGTACGTATTTTATTGAGAATTGGAAACTGCCATCGGGAATTAAGCCATATTGCCCTCGTATACCATTACGCTATTACTCTGCTAATTCGCTTCATCTCTCTGG
>JAPYZA010007194.1:0-18697 GCA_030522685.1 Eupelmus azureus
CTCTCTCTTTCTTTCTCTCTCTCTCTCTCTCTCTCGCTCTCTTGGTCGGTGAATTACAATCCGATACAATTTTACGAGATCAGCGTGGCGCTCGCTCGCGCGTCAATGCCTCGGAATGGTCTACCCCCCGCCCCCGCAGTCATTTCCGGAACTCGCGCGCAGTGCATCTCGAATGCGAGGCGAGCGGGTGCAGGCGACGCGAGAGAAAGTGAGAGAGAGAGAGAGAGAAAGAGAGAGAGAGAGAGAGCAAATACGTAGAAGCAAGGGATGAAAGGATGGAGCATGGCCGGCCGCGTGAAAGGTACGTTATTGATGTCGGGGCACTGCGACATGTTTCAATACGACGGCAGGAACTGTATATGTACGCGCGCAAGCTCGCGAGTTTTCCTTTGAGAGGTCATTGTGAAAGCTCGGGGCTTGGCAGGCTCGAATAGCGCAATCAAAAGTTTTATGCGGTTTAGCGGGAGGGGGTGATTTTTGATAATGTTAGTGGTGGTAAGTATCGCGCTATCGTTGTAGCTTTTCTATTTGTTATTAGTGAATCAAGTAAGATTAAGCAACTTAGTAGGCAAATTGTAGCGCGTTGCATATGTAGTTTGTTGGAGTGTTTGACGTGTTTTGGATAAATAAGTTAAATATTTATTTTATATTAAAAGTTTATTTATTGGATTTTAAAGTGGTTAGGTAATAACAAAAATTTATTATTCGGAATTTCCTGCATGATAGGTAGGTAAGTATACCTATCAGTAGATTGACAACTGTAATTTAAACTAAATATATGTATCATTAAAAAAATGATCAGCAAAAAATGTATCAGTAAAAAGTTGATTTGAAGAAGAAATTAAATAAATTATTCAAAAAGTGAGTTTTTGTTACAGATATCTCCTTTTCTGATGCTTAATAGTCTTATAACTATTAGTATGAAATGTAAGAATAAAAATTTCGTTGAGACACTTACATGCCTTATATGTTTGAAATATTTCGATTATATTTATTTTATTACTGTTAGACATATATCCACGCTATCTCTTTTATAAACGAATTATTAAAAGTATACAAAAAAATTTTATCTTGTATTTGGGAAATAAATTTTCTATACAATTGTGTTCATAAGCAACTATTTCCTGTATACTAGGCGACAGTGTTCTATACTTAATTATCTTTAAAGATAAAACTGATCGAGATCACAAAGATCATCAGGTCCCTCCGCACAGTCGCCCACGGACCTGATTCTGTATAATTATCACACTATCATTATCTTACATTTTAATGCTGCTACAATTATTAAAGCTATGCTAAGGTTTTTGAATCTAGCCCTTGAGGACTTTGCATAACAATTATAATTTCCTCTATCATAATGCACGCTTTTAGCCAATAGCATGTTTGACTTCTTATCACAGTGTTTATCCTATGCTGACTACAGATCCTCGACATCCTCTGCAATGTACCCAGATGATGATCACTCGTCCGTTTCCACTTCATCAATAATAGAAGTTGAAGCACGCATCCTTTGAATTGATGCTCATTCATGCCTTGTCGATGTTAATAATTATCCTAGCTCCATAGCCTTTGCAGCTGGTTTTCGCACAAGCATGGCCTTGGCTTTGGCGGCAGCGGTATTGGCTGCTAGTTCATCGCCGCCACAGTAGTAGGCACAGCAGGTAATGTGTTCCTCCTTTCATGAGTATACTGACGCTCTACTAGCGGCATTTCCTTGTTCGTGTTATACGATTGAATTCGCTGACTCTCCGTTGACTCCGTAGACGCTTTCTGAAACTGCGCGCGTCGACGCCCTGATTATGAAGATCCATTCTCGACAACCGTCTTTGCTACGAATACAGCTGACACTCTGTTCACTGGCTGGGTTAGGTCAAGCTGCTGCACAGCACAAGGCGTTTTCGATGTAAGTTTTGAAAGAATACCTTCCTCTTTTGCTGCCTAGTACTTAACATAACTGCCTAAAGATCCTTAAGAACACCGGGTCATATGACAAAAGATAATAAATACTAGTAATAAGATAAAAATTAAGAAAAAAATTTTGATTTAATAGCTTTATGAGTAAGAGCAAGAAAAACTTCATGCACATTTTACCGATAATGTCAACAATAAGTGCGACTGATGTGTACCATCAGATAAGGTGCTATTCATGATATCCATACAAAATATTAATCTATGTTATGAATATAAATATTTTTAGTACTTATTCTACAGCAGATGTATATCTTATAAAGAGCAAATGAGGTAATGTTTATATTGTTTACAAAAATATGCATTAAATAAGCAATAAAATAATTACTAAAATAAATAATTAAATAGAGTGAAGCGATTTGCATTTCTAATTTTAATGTATTTTATGGAAATAACAATTTTACAAAACTTAACAGTTATTTGAAATATAAATTAAGCTATTTTGCTATTTCGTTGATTCATTTGAGTGGTAGAATTACGGTATGTAGGACTATCTGTAGTTGACTTCTCCCATTGCTGATTTTCATTTTTTCCAAATATTGTAAATAAACCGTTTGCAACTAAAGAAGTGACAATAGCTATATAAAGAATAGCCGCCTATAAAATAGAAAAATCTTTAGAAAAACGTTCTTTGGAGAAATGTACTACTATATTAAAAAATACTATATATTAAAATATTTTCTAATAGATTTTAAATAAAATGATATTTTATTAAACGCATGAATTCAAAATATGGAAAAATTTGTAGTGTGATAAACTATAGTAATAATACACACTAAAATTAAGCTTGAAATGTGGTAAAATAAATAAGTCAGTAAATAAACGTGCTGCGTTCATTTTTTGAGTTATATATATATATATATAGCAAATATGTTTGATAATCCCAAACAGTGTTTGCTTTTCATAGAATGCGTGTGAATATTGAACGACACAATATGTATAAACTTTTTGTTTTAAATTCAATCTCTTGCGTTCATGTCTGATTTGGTAGTTAGATCCTACCATTATCTTTGCGGGCACAGTATTGTCTATATCAGATTTGAGCTACCAGAGATTCTTTGTGTATATAAAACTTATTTTTTTCACGCGCAAAACAAGGCTCTACGTATTAATTTTGTGAAAGTTTATATGATTCCATATTCTGATCAGAAATACACTTGTAATAATGACATTTAATCTTTTAAAATTTTTTATTAGGTTGCCTGCTGTTTATCGACTATTTGCTCAGTTCAAGAATTCTATTTGACGATTATGTTACTTACTTCGTTTTGTATAAATGATCCGCTGATTTTCACCATCAAATATGAATATACTGTAGCTACGGCATAAACAATTCCAAAAAGCGTGCCGGCAAAATTGGGAGACAGATCCATTGCGCTAAGCATATAACCGCAGTTGACACCGAAATTTAGACCACGGACTGCGATCACGAAGAAGATCAGAGCGGTCTCATTTTTGGTTTTCATAAGATATAGCAGAAACATGGATACTGCTGAACCCCACATACTAATGGTATTGACGACTTTTCGGACCAGTCCTACGGAGACGTTTGAACGCACAAAAATATCCGACAGCACGCCAGCTGCTAGCGGTACAAGGGCGATGGCCAGGTATGATGCTATATAAATATTTTTGCTGATCTATAATTAAAGGCAGTAAATGTGATTTTAAATTACACGCGCTGCAATATTAAAAATTGATTATAAAGTAGCAAAATAAATAAAACCTTAGTATATAATTCGACATCTGATAATATATAAAAATTTAAATAAGAATCGAACACGTTGTAGCTCCAGATGTGACCGCAGATACAGAAAAGTAGAGCCCATGCTGGTAGTGATGTCATCATTTTTTTCCACGGAAGTTCATGTTGCTACAAATTAAAAAAATTATATTGTTTAAATAGAATTTAAATAGCGCTATGGCCACAACAAATTTTTTGCTCAACTGTTCGGATTGATGGATCAGTATTACTTTCAATATAATCCACTTCCGCTGTACTAATGAATGGGTGTTCAGATGGATAGTTTGCTCCAAGAAATAGAAATAAAAGTGACCAAGCAATTGCAACTATACCATGCATATAATATATGCCTGACCATCCAAAAGTCGATTGAAAACTTGACGTTACAGTTAATTGAAAAAATAATGGACCAAGAGATATTCCGCTGAATACTACAGCACCTAGAAATATCAATATCAATACCTAAATCTAGAAAATATAAGTAATTGACTATATATTACATTATTACAAAGTTATTTTAAATATAAGTCCCAGGCGGCGGGGGGCGTGTTGCCTCAGAGGAAGTCCCTCCTGATGATATTTTTTACGCATGTCATTTAAAAACACCGAACTGTATGTATATTTGTATTTTAAGTGATAGCGTGTTTCACAAATGTGCATTTAACAGAAAAAAGGCGTCAAACATGTGACAAATGTATTACAAATGGTCATTTGTGATGGACATCAAAATGTTAATTTAACCTCAACTAGTAATGAAGAATCTCCGTTTGATTTTATATCAATTGAAAAAAGAACTACAGGATTAAGAAGTATCATTACAAAGCCTGAGCAAGAACTATACAAAATTTCAATCTGAATCTAACATGAAGTACTGGTTGAATACAATGAATTATTGATGAAGAAGAAAATATGGACAAAATGAGAATCTTTTGCTTAAAGAGCTTAATAATGAACTCAAAAATAAGAATACACTACTAAAAGAATTGCTGGCGGAAGAAAAAGATAATTTTATGCTCAAAATTGGAACATTTAAGCAAATAGTCATGCAACCTCGAAAGATACCAGAAATTGTAATTTCAAGAAAAACTAAAAAGATAAAACAAGCATGTAAGGAAAAAGTATTACAATTTTTGATAAATGGGAAAACAATATACAGACTAAAAAACTTGAAATAAAAAATAATAATGAAATTCTAATAAACTGTATGAATGTAGAAAATAAATAGGCAACAGAAAAATTGTTAGAATCTAAACTTTCTCAAACATACACAATTGGGAAAAAATACTTAAGAAACCTGGTATCGAAATAAGTAGAGTTGATAATAATATACTTGGATTAGACAAAAAATCACTGAAAATGATATAAATAGAAATTTCTTAAATCTGGACACAAAAGATAAAATATTGCACGTGGCTGAAAGTACTAGGAGTCAAAAACAAATTACCTTCATGGAAGTATCAACGGAAATACATAAAATTATAAAAGAAAATACAGATAGACTATTTTTTGGATACCAAAACTGTAAACTGTACGATGTAATAGCACGGCTTTACATTTATTACATAAAAAAATGTAAGAATAAAACAGTATGTCTGAAATGTGCAGAAGAACAACTAACAAAAAAATGTGTAGAAGGAAGTCATATTTTTTATACCAATTGATGGCTATAGTAATAATAAGTAAAAACAGAAATATAATACTAATCACGTGGGAACTGAATGTCATGAGTGTGAAGTATTAAAGTCTAAAATAATGAAATTTTTAAATACAACTGACTATTCTCTCAAACCTAAAATACTAAGACACCTCGGTATTGTAGAAAACTGGAAGAAACAGCAAGAGGTACTCCTCCTAAAAACTCTAACATTAAAATCAAAGCTCAAGATGCTAACATGGACTCGAGAAGAATGACAACAAGATCCAGGAAAGGAAATACAAGAACTTAATATGGACATTAAGCAAGTGCACTTATCAGGTGTTTATCGTACTTTAGAGGCTTAAGAGGATGTTGTATCACCGGATGGATTTTCACTCGTTAGTCGAACTATATATGCGCAAATTTTGAGACAGATATATATATATCTGTCTCAAAATTTGCGTATGTATATATATATATATATATATATATATACTGTTATATTTTATAAAAAAATTATATGTGTGAGTAGTTGTGTTTTGTTTGGCTAGAGGTTACTACTGTGTACAAGAACAGTATAACTAGTATTTTCTTAGGTTTAGGTTAATCCGGACCTACGAACAGGAAATTTCTTTTTCTTTTCAGGATTATGGCGTTTTAGTGAATTATTATGAAAATAACTATACTATGAAATTGTCTGAAATTTGTATATTCGTAACTCTAGAATTCTAAATAAATAAATAAAATAAATAACGCAATAAAAGTAATTTAAAAGTTTTTTAAAATTAAAAATTAATAATATAAAAAAGTCTATTTCTAAATTCTCGAAAATAATTTGAAATTTATTTCATGAAATGTTTTTTAAATATTAAAGATTATACACTAACCTAAGCATGCTCTTTCAGAAATTGGAACCCATCTGGACATAAAATTATGGATAAATACATCTACAACAAATAGACCAAATGTCACTGCGATTAAGCAGAAAACAGAAGCCGTCCATCCAAATTTAGTAACTAATGTCGGAGTTAAAACATTCAAAAGAGCACAGAATAAGATAATGCCAACAACTATGATCCGTTTGTTAAATTTTATCAATATGATGCTAAAACCGACTAAAGCTATTACAGCACTCCAAACAGTACATTCATAACTTAAGTATGAATTGTCTTGATAACCTTCACCATCTATAAATAAAAGATTATTCATTAACTCTTGGGGTTAAAAAAATGTAATAAATATATTTTATTTAATAAATTAAAAAAGTAAAAATGTAAAGGATTCATTTTTGACATAGCTATATATTTAAACTATATAATACAATGGATAATTCAAAACTATATTTAAGATAATAAAATATAAATATATTTTTAATTTCATTTACCGACAATTTTTCTAAATAGTCAAAGATTTGACCAAAACAGTGTAACAAAATTTAATGTGAAAATAAAAGTGTAAAAAGAATCTGTTTTTCTTTTGAAACTAAAAAAAAATTCAAAACTTCATCAAATCTTATACATTAATATAATAAATAAATAATTCGTACTTTAACGTACATTTTTTTAAAACTTTTTTTTATCATCACAAAGATTCTTTTAATTGAGAAGAAAATATTACCAGAAAAAAACATTCTAAACTAAAACTAGCATTGTTAAATTAATGTGCACTGTTTTCTGATAATTCTATTTATAGTAAATAATGTCTATTACTGGACTTACCTAGCATTAAAAAAATAGTGTACAAAAAATTAGTCTTTATTCCAGTGCTTATAAAACAACCAATTGCTAATAGAAATATTTGTAAATATCTCACTCCAATTATTTCTGTAAAATTAATATACATTTTAAAAAATAATTTTAAATCAATAGTGATCCGTTTTTACAATGCAGCAAATGAAATTTTATTTGCACTATGCAAGAAGTTAAAACTCAAATTATTAATAACTTTTGAACATATTTGATCAAGAACAATTTATACACTGCGACCTAGTACTAAACTTCACTTTCATATTTATTTTTAAACTTTAGTAGCTAATGATAAAAAATAAGTAATCTTGATAGATAAGATTACAATTAAATTAACTAGATATAATAATAGTTAGATAAAATAGCTAAGCAATTCATCGAAATTCACGAGGCTTGATTCATTACACGGAGAGATATGACATAGTAACAATTTTCCAATTATATTTTCCAATTTACAACATTCCTTGTAAATTATTATTGTATTTAAAAACAACCTAATAAAATGAACATTTTGATTATTAGGCAATTTTATTATACAATTATTTATTTTTTTTACAATATAATACATATTTATATTATAATATAAATAGAAAAAATGTTTGCTTACAATTTTAATAATATTTATTCAATAAGAATCATCAGTAAGCAAATTTATCAAATTTTTTTGATTTGTCATGATTTGCTTGTCACTGCTTTATTTAGTTATAAAAACAAATCAATATATACAATAAAGTCGGCAAGTAACACGTATAATCTATAATCTGTACAACATAATAATCTTAATCTATAAAAATGCCAAAATTCTCTCTCTCTCTCTCTCTCTCTCTCTCTCTCTCTCTCTCTCTCTCTCATCACTGGCAAACTGCAGTCTATATGCGCGCTATGCACACCTTGCAGAAGACATAAGTTTACGCGGGCGCCAATAATCAACTGAAGGCTGTTAGGGTAGAGGCGGCCGTTACCGACCGAGCTTTACAGGCGTTATTCACTATTTTCTGATCATTTTTTGACCACCTATTGATCAGAAATTTATCTAAAAAAAACTGATCAATAAATGATGAATGAACATTTTCAGATCGAGTATTTTGTACCAGGGAACTGATAGATATAAGTCGTCTCCAGCAACCTGTGATATTCTTTATATTAATGTATTAATCTTGATATTAATGTTATGACTTATACAATAGGTAATATACTCAAATTGTTGTATTTTATTTGTACTTAATCTGTGCAATAATAAACTTTGTCTATCTAGATAGATAAAGTAACAATAGTACAATTTCAGAAAAGTTAACAGTTATTTAAAATCTTAATTAAACTGTTTGCCATTATGTTGATTCGTTTGAGTGGTTGAATTAGGATATGTAGGATTATCTGTAGTTGAATTTGACTTCTCCCATTTCTGATTTTTACCACTTCCAAACATAATAAATATGCCGTTTGCAGCTAAAGAAGTGACAAGAGCTATGTAACAAACAGTCGCCTAAAAAATAGAAAAATCTAATTATCACTATGGTCTCTGGAAAAATGAATAACGCGCTCTTACTATATTAAAATATTCTCCAACAGATTTTATACAGAATAATATTTTACACATATTGAATTAAAAATTACTGAAAAATTTTTAGCGTGATAAACTATAGTAATGGTATACACTGAAATTAAGCTTGAGATGTGGTGAAATAAGTAACATTAATAAATAGCATTAGCAGTGCTGCGACCACTTTTGAGTTATTTATGTCGCAAATATGTTTGTTAAGACGAGAGAGGGGAAGAGTGTCAACTGTCTCCTCACCGTTTTCCATAAAATACACTTTTTGCGGGTTTGAGTCTAATTTTATAATTTGAGTCTTGATCCTACCATTATCTTTGCAGGCACAGTAGAGTCTATTGTACAGAATTGAGCTACCAGAGATTCTTTGTATAATAAACTTATTTTTTATTTTTACTTTTACGCGCTAAACAAGGCTCTACGTATTAATTTAAGTCATATATGATTCCATATTCTGTTAAGAAATACTCTTTTAATAATGACATCTAATTTTTTAGTTTTAGAGTCATAATCTATTATCTAAATTTATAATAATTTTTTTACTCGTTATAACACGCTAAAATTTTTTAATAGACCACCTGCTGTTTATTAACTGTTTGTTTAGTTCAAGAGTTCTATTTGAAGATTGTGCTACTTACTTCATTTAGTAAAAGATAATTGGTAATAGTCCACATCAAGTATGAATATACTTTAGCTGCGGCATAAACAATTCCAAAAAGCGTGCCAGCAAAATTGGGACACAGATCCATGGCATTGAGCATATAACCGCAGTTGACTCCGACATTTAGACCATGGATTGCGATTATAAAGACGATCAGATCGATCACGTTTTCGGTTTTCATAAGATACAGCACAAGCACTGATGCTGCTGAGCCCCACATACTAATGGTATTGACGACTTTTCGGACCAGTCCTATGGAAACGCCAAATCGCACAAAAATATCTGACAGCACACCTGCTACTAGCGGTATAATGACTACGGCCAGATAGGTTACTAAATCAACGTATTCGCCGATCTGTAATTAAACGCAGTAAATGCGTTGTTAGATGACACACGCTGCACTGATAAAATTAATTATAAAATAGCAAAATAAATACAACCTTCGTAAACGTTTTGTAATTTGTATATATACATTTAAGCAGATAAGCATTGAGCGCATCGAAGCTCCAGATGTTACCGCAGATACAGAAAAGTAGAGCCCATGCTGGTAGTGATGTTATAATTCTTTTCCACGGAAATTCATGATACTACAAATTAAAAAAATTATAAAGTTTAAATAGAATTTAAATAGTGTTATTATGGCTACAACAAATTTCTTGCTCAACTTTTCGCATTGATGGATCAGGATTACTTTCTGTATAACGCACTTCCGCTGCACTTATGAATGGGTGTTCAGATGGAAATTTCACTCCAAGAAATAGAAATAAAAGTGACCAAATAATTGCCACTATACCATGCAAATAATAGATGCCCTGCGATCCATAAGTTGATTGAAAAATTGAACTTTCGATTAATTGGTAGAATAATGGGCCAAGAGATATTCCGCTAAATACTACAGCACCTAAAAATTTTAATGTTAGTATCTAAATCTAAAAATATAAATAATTGACTATATATTATATTATTAAAAATTTTTATTAAATAACGCAACAAAAGTAATATAAAAGAGTCCAACATAAATAGGTATAAATTCTTGAAGAAAATACGAAATATTTTTAATCCATCTGGACATAAAATTATGGATAATTACATCTACAACAGATAGACCAAATGTCACTGCGATTAAGCAGAAAAGAGAAGCCTCCCATCCAATTTTAATAACTAGTGTTGGAATCAAAACATTCAAAAGACCGCAGAATAACACAATGCTAACAACGATGATCAGATTGTTATATTTTATGATTATGATGCTAAAAACTACTAGACCTATCACAGAACTCCAAATAATACATTCAGAAATCAAGTCTGGATCTTTCAGGAACTCGCGATCAACTATAAATAAAAGATTATTTATAAACGCTTTAAAAATAAAAAATAATTTAAAACTATTTCGAAGATAATAAAGTATAAATATATTATTTATTTTATTCGCCGAGACTATTTTAAAATAGTCTGGAATTTGATAAAAACAATGCAACATAATTTAATAACAAAATAAAGATGTAAAAAGAATCATTAAATTTTCTTAAAAAACTAAGAAAAAAATTCAAAACTTTATAAAATATTATGCATTAATAACTCCAAAATAAATTTTAAAAGTGCAATGTCTCCATAAAATTGTATTCGCAATATTTATCTGTACCTTCACGTTAGTGTATGAATCCTAACCCTCATCTCTCTTCACTAACCCTCGTGCACAGTGAAACTTTACACACTTGTTATGAAAACTACTAAACTATATAAATAATTAGCACACACATATATAAGCACATATATTCTTTTTTTGAAAACTTTTTTTCATTATCACAAAGATCCTTTGAGAGCAAAATATTGCCAGAAAAAATCATTCTAAACTGAAACTTGCATTGTTAAATTAATGTGCACTGTTTTTTAATAATTCTATGTATAGTAAATTATCTCTATTACTGGATTTACCTATCATTGAAAAAATGGTTCTCTGGAAATTAGTCTGTATTCCATTCCTTATAAAACAGACGATTGCTAATAGAAATATTTGTAAATATCTCACTCCAATCATTTCTGTAAAATTGTTATGCATTTAAAACAGTAATTTTAAATCGATATATAGAAAAAGTAAAATTACATAAAACATTAAATTAAATAAAATTATTTATTTTTTTAAGCAATATAATATTTAAAGTATAGATATAACGGATTTATGTTTACCGTTAACACGAAATAACTGATTCTTAACCAGTTTTTGAGGTTTATAACACCCAAATACAGAATTAAGAATAAAATTATGGAAGATATACTATTCAGAAGTACCTGATTTTCTATATTTTCGATGCAGAGAATGAGATTTTATTGCACTATGCGAGAGATTAAAAATCAATTTATTAATAACTTTTGAACATATATGATCAAGAACAATTTATCCACTGCGACCTAATACTAAACTTTACTTTCAAATTTATTTTTAAATTTCAGTAGATAATGATAAAGAATAAGTAATCTTCATAGATAAGATTACAATTAAATTAGCTAGATATAATGATTGCTAGATAAAGCTTAGCAGTTCAAATTGAAATTCATAAGGCTTGATAAATCTGATGATTCATTACACGAAGAGATATGATATAGTAAAAATTACTAATATACAATTGTGAATGTAACCAATTGTGAATGTAACAAGAAATTTTCTCTAATATGTTTGAATTGCTTTAGATATTGAAACAGTACACTTTAATATACAAATAATAATTGTTTTACTCACCTACGTGACATACTCGTAATGGTTTAAATTTTGTACATAAAATTTTGTATATTTTTTAAACATTTTGACATATTTAAAAATTTTTATAATAATTTATTCGAGATCTTACCTAGGATCTCATCTCATTTCTCACGTTGAAACTTGGAAAAAATGTATTATGGAATTTTTCGAAACGAAAACGAAATTTTAATCGGAAGCCTAAAAGAGACACTACTTTCCTTTCAATTCTACCATTTAATCCCTAAATTCTCCGAAGAAAACAAAAATGCGCGGCAGGACGGTAAATCAGCTTTACAGCGCGCGTCTACCCTCGATTTTTTCACGGCCAATTTGCGCCGAGCCTCCTGCAAAATTTTCCCGCAAGGCCGCTTACGCTCGACAGAACTGAATTATAGCGGGCGGCGTCTAGGTGCGCTCACATGTGGAAGGTGGTTACCGCGCGCGCGAGCGAAAGAAGCGCCTCTAACCCGTTATGGAGATGAGCGCGCGGCGGCAAACGACATCTTCTGCATCTGTAATGCCTCTCGATTCCTCCTCCTTATTTCTTCGCCTCCTCGGTATACCTACGGATATTTGCCCTTTGTCTACCCGTATACACTCGTTCTTTACGATTGCGCGCCTTTGTTCCAGCCACACGGCGCGCAGGCCGTTTGTTTCGTTGAAATTTTTATTAGCGACTGTCTCTCTCTCGCTCTTTCTTTGTGAACGAGGGAGAGGGTGTCAACGAGGCGATTTATATAGCGGCTACTTGTTTTTTGTGGGAGGAAGCCTGCTGTGCATTTAGAGGGGATTTGAGAATAAATTGTAATAGATTTTGTAGGTAGGTTATTATAGAGGTGGAGAAGTGACGGAGTATTTAATGATATTATGTGTGATTTCTGTTTAAAGTTTGTTGTGATAGTTAGGGTTAAGGCGGATATAGTCATTAGGTCAATATTGTTTTTGAATGAATGACGCTAAAGTTAATCTTAACACAGTGTCGATCTTCGTGTTAAAGATAAAGCTATCGCCCCGTCATGATCTACATGTATTTTGGAGTGACATCACGATGTCAATAAGACCTTATTAATTTAACTTGTTTTAAAACAATTACATCACTAATTTGTGATGTAGATCGATACTATTCATTTGAAAGATAACACGTCAGAATCAGAGAGGCTCGATTTTTTCTTTCTCTTTTCGATAAGCCAGATAATAACTCGAGCAAACAACGTCGTTATTTTTTACAATCACAACAAATACATGCTTTCTAGATGAGTAGTAAAATGATGAAACTGCTTAATATAGTATGACACGTCTTGATTGCCGTAAATTGCAACAGTTTATGCCTCTTGATGCACGTAAATTGATTTTACGACAATAAAGTACTTTTTATGTAATCCAAGAAACACGCAAAAAAACTATTTAAAAAAAACTATTACTTTTTCGTATAAAATTAAATAGTGCATTTCAAAATACTTTTCGATGAACATTAAATATGAGTGCATTTATAATCCTTAAAAGGAGTAGTTTTAGCTCTGACTAAAGTGTCTGTCACTTTGAGAACCAGAATTATAGACTTTTAAATTATTACAAAACTCAGCAAAATGTTAAAAGTTCCAAAGAATTTCTCATGTATGAAATAGACTTAAGTGGATAAAATTCCACTTCACTATACAACTATATATAAATCAATCTTGTTTGGCTTGTTTAATCATTTGGGAACTTTTAGATTAGAAGTGCATTGGAGTTGAACTACTAGACTGTATAATCGTCAAATTTATTCAAGCTATAATGACTTAAGAATCGAAACTTCGTAAAGACTTTTCTGTTATAAGTTTAAGTTTCTAAATGTCTATATTTTATATTGTATACTTTAAATTAAAAGATGATAAATCTATTTGAATCATTTGATGATGTTGTCAAAAATGGACTTTTTCCTTTTTAATATTATTACTAGACTAAAATTATCATATTTCATTCTCCTATACACCACTTTTATCCATTAAAATAAACATTCCATTTACAAGATCCCTTGTAAATTCAAGAATAAGCTACCACCACTGGCTCAAACCACGTACAAACACGTACTATTATCAGCTCAGACAAATTTGCAACCTTGAATTATCACAACTTATTTTCAAAACATTACCCACCCAAAAAAGAGTCCGCCACCACAATACCTTTCCTGTGCGTAAGATAATTACGCCTCACCCCCAGGAGCCGCCCCAGCGAAAATTATTTTTACGCAGCTGAATTTCGCGTTGTACCAGGTCGCAGCAGCAGCGAAAACTAACTTTCATCGCGACACAAAAGTGAATCCCGCCGCGGAAAAACGACGAGCAAGACCGGCCGAAAAAACTTTTCCCGATAACTTTTTACCCCGCAGACGTTTCGGTATTCCGCACCCTTGAGGGAGAGAGAGAGATAGAGCGCGAGAGAGAATATATCCCTTCGCTCTCAACATACACGAGTCGTCGTCTCGTCTGGTCGGCCGCGTCAAAAGAGATAAAAATTGCAAAGTGGACACACGGCGCATGCAGTGTGCCAAACGAGCTTTTCATGCGAGAGCGGAACTCGCTCGCGCAAATAATTGCGCTAGCGCGCAGGCCGCATCCGACATCGGACCGAAATTTTTTCTTTGCTGCCTCGCGGCGAATCGAGGATGAAGAGAGAGAGAGAGAGAGACAGAAAGGAAGAAGAGGGGGAGTATGAAAGGGATGCACGTGTATAGGAAAAATGTTGAACAAGGGCGAGAGCGGAGAACAATTGGAAGAAAAAGTTTTTGCGGAGAGAGGAACGGACATGGGAGACGAGAATGGGGATCTAGTTTGCTATGAAGCTTGTATGGGACTGGCTCGTTGAAAGGAGTTTCGTTTCATTATTTTGATAGTTTCGCTAATTTTATTTTCACTTTAATGGTGCTTCAGATTTTCTTGTTATTAAGTGAAATTCTTTGAAAATATATCTTAAATATATGTTAAATATGCTGAATTAAAATGTTTTTTGAATATTTACTTAATATTGCCTATAGATGTACTATAAAATCTTAAAATCAAAACAACACTATAATATCATTATTTATTAATACCACACGATATCTCTTATTTAGCATAATAATTCAACAATTCAATTTCCTCACATGCTCCACTTTTTCAAACAATTAAATTCCGAAAAGAGAGTGTTACGTAATAAGACATTTAGGTTACGAACGCCGAGTTGAGTTCCCCGGAACTTCTTTCATAAAAAAAAAGCACGCGCGCACATTGGGTAAAGCGAGTAGTAGCTTCTGTGTTTCCTCCCTTCACGTAATACAAAAGTCGGTAAAGTAATACAGGGCGAAAAACGAGGAGGAAGTGGCTTCGCAGCGGGGGTCGGTCCTCTTTTCACCTGCTACTACTGTTACAAGAATGGCCGTTTTCCTGCGTCGTTTCGCAATATATAGCGCCCCGCGCTTGCACGTCTATTGTTCCTCAAGTTTTGTTCCGACCTCTTTCGTTTAGTCATTTCTCATGCAATTGTGTACTTCTTTCGCGCTGTTTTCATGCGAACGTTTCCTACTTCTTTTTTTTTCTGCCGGCGTAAGAAAGAGGGAAATCTCGTTTCTTATTTGTCTTTTCTGCACCTGAGATTTTAGTGAACTTTTCAATTTAGATTTTTATGCAGAACGGTAAAAGTAGTAGCGAGGGAAGTTAGTACTTTTTCTGTAAATAAAAAATGATTTATTTCTCCGAAATAAAGTTACGTATTTGCAGCAATTTTTTTTCAGGCTTTATATTAAATGAAAGTTTTATTTTCATTTACAGTGTGAATGCAAAGACTTTTAATGCTTTGTTTGTGTACTTTGAAAAAAAAATTACTTTTTTACTGAAATAGAAAAATATGATTTTATTATTTTTTTTTATTTTTACTTTTATTTATTTATTTTCTTTTTTGTTTGTTTTTTTAGATAACTAAACTAATTATACATATTTTATTTGATACAATATTTTATAAAATAAAACATCATATGATTTTTATCAAATTATAAAACTATAAGTGTTATATAATTACTTTTAATATAACTGAAAAAGTAACGAAGAAAAATAAATTGTACATCATTATACCTTGGATGTCCTTTTCTTTCACATCAAGAAAAAGACTGCAAAAGTACAAAATGCTACACACACTTAAGCTTAATGACGCTCGCGCTTCCTCTCCCGCTTAAAGCCCCCCAGCTTCTTGCAACAACAAAATTAACCAAAAAGCGACCGCTTCGTTGAATCGCAAGTCATAAAGTAGACTAGCGTCTCTCTAAACACACCGTTTGCAGACCCTTAAGTAAGAGCCAGCAAGAGAGCTTTTTTCTTCCTTCTTCCAGCTCGCGCAAACTTCCCTTTATCTCGCCCCCAAAACAGCTCAACTCGGCTGCAGCCCTCGCGAACTCTCGAATTTTTTGCTCCCACCCTCGCTCGCTCCCCATCTTTTACCCTTCTCTCAAGAATGAAAAAAAAGCTCGCGACATCGCGAGACGAGGAATCGTAAAAGCCGCCGCGATGACAAGCCGGCGAGCGCGGCGCCCCCGCATTGTGCGCGTCCATTGTTCGGAAGTTAGTCGGCTCTAGTGTTACATAATAGTTGCGCCATTGTGCCTTTCGATTGCATAATTTTAGCCATAGATGCAGCCAGCGCGTGTTCGCCCCGTCGTTCTTCCCCTCTGGGGACGCGCGCCGGTAGACACAATTTCCGTGTGCCGCGCGTGTACTGCTCGATATGCATATGCATGCGCGCGGCGCAGGAGCGGAGCTTTGAAATGCAAACCGAGAAAAGTACAAGGGCGAGCTGACGTGGATGCAGGTGGATGTCTTTTTAGGGGACGGGGCGGGATTGTTGGGAGTTGGTTGTGCGGAGGATAGGTTTGAGGGGTGGTGATGTTAATTTAGGTGGGTCGAGGGTAATTAATGAGGCTGCGATGTTTTTGTGTGATTTGTGGTGAATTGAGAATTGTGAGTGAATGAGGAGGAAATTATTATGGTAAAAAGGAACTCTTTTGTTGGCGTTTAAAACTTCTTGCAAACTTAGTTTCTTGTTAAAGTAAAAATTTGTCTTCTTGATTTTTATGGACTAGTTACGCTTTACAAGTTTTATTTTTACTTTAATTTTACATATTTTAATACTAACTGATTACTTAGTAAATTAAAATTATTTTTACAAAAACAAATGATAATCAGAATATAAAAATAAAAAATTACCTCAGAAACCTTATAACTTATAAAGAATGCTATATTCTATTTTCACTCTCAACAATACAAAAATATGAATAAAAAAGTATCACACCCGCGGATCATCAAAAAAACAAGCTTTCCTCCCAAACTCGAAAAATTCGCCACCCACTGGTCAACTTTGCTTCTCTTTCACTTGCACAGAGAGGGAAATAATTTTCCAGTCACGATTCGACCCGAAACGAAAGCACAATGCGAAAGCATTTCCTCCCTTTCTATTCCTGCCCCGCGTATAGCCGATCCCGATACACACACCTACGCCCCGTACTCGCCTTTTCCCTTCGCCCGAGAAGAAAAAGAGCGAAAAAAAGGCGTATATAACGCCACGTCGGTCCGCGACACGTCCATTCAGGTTAGTTTCGCTCGCCACCTATTACTAATACGGCGCCCGCGTCGAAAAAGTTCGCCCTCGCACGGCGCCTGTTACGACTTGACAACCTTTTCATTCGCCCGGCGACTTACAAGCTTCTCTCGGCCTCTCTCCCTTCAGACGCTGCTTTTCAAGCTCCCTCTCTCTTCCCGGCCTTTCTTTCTTCTCTTTTCTACTTCTGTTCGCGCACACGTAGGTAGTAGCAGGCGAAGCTCATTTTCCGACTCGCTCCTTTTGCTCGGCTTTTTTGCACCTTCGGCAAGCTCCCCTTTCTACGTGGCGCAGGAAAATTTTGCGAGCTAACGAAAAGCGAGTCTTAAATTGAATTTTTGCGCCGAGGCAGGGAGGGGAGGGCGCAGCGTTTAAACTGCTGAAATTAAGAATATAATGGGCTGTTTTATTGCGCGCTCGCTCCCCTGGCGCGGAGTTATTCGGAGTTATATTGCTTTGTCTACCGCTCGCGCTCTCGCTCTCTCTCTGTTATTGCTTTAAATGGAAATGCCGAAATTCGTTTAGCGGCTTTAACGGGATGTACCGACAGGAGGGTTAATGCACTTTTCTGCTTGGCAAAGTTAATGTTGTACTTATTACTTCATTTGGATTATCCTCGTAGGTCGCCCTGTTAATTTCATGTTAATCGTGTGCCAAGGTAAAAACTGTCCAGTTTTTATTAAAAATTCTTAATTAATTAAAATGCAGCTTGTAAAGCATTTTATTTTGATAAAATAATTTAATTTTCCGAGGTTAGATGAGTTTATCTTGGTTGGCTCAATTATTTTATTAATAAAGCTTTGTGAAAATGTGTAATGATGCTTTTCATCTTCAAAAGCGCCTTTCGAGCAAAATTTCATTTCTGATATTGAATTTATTATATCAGCTGTGCTCACCTAAGCTTAGCGTCTATTAAAATTTTACGTGGAAAATTGAATGTTAAAAGCACGTAGCCGTTATATTTGCTCTAAATCCAAAGTAGGTGAATTGAGCATAGTAAATCTGAAGTTTAAATAAAATCTTAATATATTAATGTAGCTTAAATATAAAAGT
>JAPYZA010007195.1:0-31149 GCA_030522685.1 Eupelmus azureus
CTCTCTCTCTCTCTCTTTCTCTCTCGAGCCGGCCACCACTTCCCCCTTTTCTCTCTCTCGGTGCTCTGCGTATGATTCCGAGAGCTGCCTTTTTATTAATTTTTTCCAGCGTTCGAAGCAAAGTATGTCTGATCTTGATAGGTGCGAACGTGTAAAATACCAAACTTATTGCGCGCGCCAGGACACTTGTTAATTGGGGTGCTGTGCTCTCTAAGTGTAGAAAAGTGAAATTTTTCTTTTTAGCGCAGTGATCTTGCTGCCAAAATTTAATTAGCATTGTTTAAATTTAATCTTAAAAGATTTGATTTATAAAACAGCAATTTATCAAAAAAAGTTTTTATTTTAACTTAAATAAGGTCATTAAATTAAGATTTTTTTATGTAAATGTTGCATCTGTTAAATGATGTTTTGCATTATTGTAAGGATAAAAAAATAATTTTATTGAAAGTTTAAAACATTAACATAAGAAAATAATAAACAATAAAACGTACATTCACTTTTTATGAAAAGACTAAGGACAAGCTAATGTATACACGCTACGATTGTACATTTTCCATTAACTTTACCAGCCAATTTTTTTTCTTTTATACTAAGATTACTCTATCGAATTTTTCACAATTATATTTACAACTATTCAATAAGTAACATACATTGTTAATAAGTGAGTATTTACCTTTTTATTTTTAGAAAGTGGCTACCGATGGAAATAAACAAATTCCAAAAGTTCCGCTGTGTATTTCAGCATGAAGTAGCACTTCTTTATGGCGGGGATGTTTGTACCGAAGCGACGTTATCGAAAAAAGCCGAAGATCGTCGAATTTATTTTAATGCACGGTTTAATTTAAGGATTTAATTATTCGGAAATTCGCGGAATTTCTTAATTTCAATTAAAAATTATCTCGAGAAAATTTTCGGTCCGATTAATTAATTTGAACAAGCTAATAATATCGGAATTATCGCCGACGAGATCTCCATAAATCTCTTAGCCATTACCTCATTAGCATAATTTTTACTGCAACATTTCGTCGAAAGTTTGTACGAAATTGCCTTAAAGTATAAAATTACAATAATTATGAATGCAATAATTATAAAAAGACTTTGATCCAATACTCACCTGCCGACTATACACTACTCACGCGCATCTCCGATCTGCACGTGTAGCAGAAAAAATATCCTCAGTACGCTCGACTTAAATTATACGTTTTTTCCTCGCAGAAGGAAGAGCCGCAGAAATATCAGGGGGGCAAGGAAGGTAGGAAGAATTGCCGGGTTAATGAACGTCAAGGTTGCGGACGTTGACAGGTCCACTATCTTTCTCCCGGCGCAGATATACTTTTAAAGCTTGCGTACGCGTATAATACACGCGCGCATCGTCAGGCAACCGAGAGAAGGGGGAATGCTCTCGGTGTGTATATTGCTGAATTGAGGAAGGCGGCCTTACACAAAGCGTCCCGTAAATCCGGCGCGCCGGCTTCGACACCCGACATACCCTCTCTCTCTCTCTCTCTCTCTTGTGCGTTTTATTTGGAAGTTGGTCCGTTTTCGGCTGGTCCTCGGCTCGCTCGCTTCCCCTTTATTCTCACCGATGTCCGGCTCTACGATATATACACACAGAGAGAGAGGCACCGCGAAAATACGCCGAGGGATTAAAAATAATAGGCGGACTGGCTTCGCGGAGGGGGGAGAGCCCCCAGATTCCGCGAGATTCCGCGCGCGAGAGATATTCGATCGTCGCTCACGTCAATTACTACCGCAAGCGCGAGGAGCGAGTTGCCTTGCAACGTGAAATATTCAATTCGCCGCGACAAGACAACGAAATCTCACGCAGAGGGCCTGGCCACTGGCGCGATTTATAAGCAGGCGACGCGCCCCGCATCTTACCCCTTTCGCAGCGGGCCCGAGTACTGCGCGAGCGTATAATTGTTTAATTGATTCGGTATGGCGGCGCTGTTCGACGACGAAAATTATGTCAAAGCTCGGGGCTGCAGCTGGAGGTGCTCGATAACTCGCCGAGAGAGGATTTCGCGCAGATGCGGGAGAATGGGAAAAATATTTTTTGCAGGCTCGAGTCCATACGACATTTTGTAAAGAAAAAATATCATGTAGAATATTAGATAATGATTAAATTGGTAA
Organism: Eupelmus azureus; assembly: GCA_030522685.1. Lineage (NCBI taxonomy): Eukaryota > Metazoa > Arthropoda > Insecta > Hymenoptera > Eupelmidae > Eupelmus > Eupelmus azureus. The sequence continues at coordinate 2,134 of JAPYZA010007195.1, forward strand.
AATTTTTGTTTTCGACATAGCTTAGGATGTTGAGCTCGTAAATAAATTATCAGACATAAATAAATGAAAAAAGTATTATTCATCGAGAGCCGATCCGAAAGAGATAGGCAGCCACCTCTGGCGCGCATCCGCGTGAGAAAGAAAGAAGGAAAGATAGAGACGCTTTGTCAGCGGAGCCAGCTCGCCGCCGCTTATCAGTTTATAATCGTCGGTGCCTCAAGCGTTGGCACGGCTCCTTCCTGTGTAAATTGTTCGCTCTCTCTCTCTCTCTCTCTCTCTCTCTCGCTCTGTCTCTCCGTACGGATTGCACCAATTCGTGCGTATACGCGTATATGTATATATATATACGTGCACACATCGTCGGCGGCGATTGGATTCGTTATTTTCGCTTTACGCGCCGCGGAGCACACAGAGAGGCGGCTTTGCGGCATCGGCGGCGGCACACACCGACTACTACGCCATTATAAACATATACAAATTCGTCAGAGGCTACCGCGAACAATGGGCCGTTTAGCACCCGAGATATATATCATTATGCCGCCACTGCACCGCGCTGCGGGGCCACCGCTGCTGCTGCTGCTGTGCGCTCTATCTCTCTCTCTGCAGCCGACTTCTCACCCTCCTTCTCCTCCTCCTCCTCCTCTCGGCTGAGAGTCCGAGAAAAAGAAAGGCCGCCGAAGCCGCGAGTGTGTGTCTGTATGTGTATATATAGGTATGCGCGCACCTCCGTCTCTCTCGCCGCGCTTATGCTTCATTCGTAAAGGGAATTTTCGAGCTCTCCTCAGCCATGCGCCTTTTTATCCCCGATTATTCCCGCGGCGGATCGAAGCGTGCAGAGCGATTTTTATCAATCGCCTTCGCCAAAAAGGAGAGATATATACTCACTGCATTTCTTCGGATGTACTCGCGTTACGATCCCATATATATATCTCTCACACACGAGCCCAAAACGCTCTCTCACCTGGATACACCCGGGCGCATTATCAGCTCGCGCGCTAAACACGTCGAATCGACAATCACGAGCGAGTATAGGGGACCTTTGCTCGTCCTCTCCGCTCGCGCGTGTTTTGCAGCCTCCTCCCCCCGCGGTAACTTCTCTTTGCATCGCACAGTTACCGTTGTCCGGGTTAGCGAAGCGCGCGAGAGGTGCGGTCGCCGCGGAGAGTTTATATATATACATATATATGTTCAGATAGGCCCGTGCGCGCAAAGCACACTGCAGCGGGCCTCTCTACGCTTCGCGTGCGACGTCGAGTGAGAGAGAGAGAGAGAGATAGTTGCAAATGGGCAGTTTGCATCAAGAAGCGAGTACCGCCGCCGCGGCTCTCTCACTCTCCTACTCGACGTTTCTATCTCTTCATCTCGCTCTAGCTCACGCGGGGGACACACACGGCAACATGCAACCAGCCCCCTCTGGCAAACAAAGTTGACCCAAACGGTTTCGCGCTAGCTGGCTGCCCGCTGCTGCATAGGCATATATACGTGTGCAAGTGAGAGAGACAGCTCGCTCTGTCTCTGTCGAGCTCGCGAAATACGAAAGAGCCAGGTGCGCCAGCTGGTATCTGGCTTTCGCCCTCTCTGCAGTTCCCGGCAGTGACTATCCACCCCCGCACACATACATACATACTCGCGCCGTCCAAAGTATACAAATCCCGATCTCTGACGAAGCTTGCACTCGCACGCTGGCGCGCTAGTGTGTATATCTGGACACGTGCGCTCGCGAGCGCCTATTTGTATACCCGGCTCTTGTACGTGCGCATTCCGCATTCGGCTGACGAATCGCGGCCAGCAGCAGCGGCAGCGAGCGCCGCTCCTGCTACAGCTCTGGAGAACACAGGGCTTACGCGGCCGTGTAATGGAATCCTGCAGGAATCGCGTGTAGATTTTGCGAATTAACTCGCCACCCCACTCCGGGCGCCACTGCAGCCTAAGCGGAGTGCGACCGATGCTCTGGCTTCTTGGACTAGAAAAATAATACTTGTGTGAATGGCGAGTAGGGATAAGTGTGATGAAGATATTATTTTATTTGAATTTTTATGTTAATACCAAGTAATAAAATTGATTGCTTGAACATTTATTTATCAACTTGTTTTCTGTTTCCTCAAAAGGTTTTTAAAAATGATCAAAAAAAGTAATTATTATTATTAATAATTTTAATTTCTTTTCAGAAATGGGCATGTAAAAGAAAAAAGAAATAATGTAGAATCAAAATTATCAGACAATTGTCTTTTATCAAAGATAAAATGTCTTTGATCTATAGGCATCAAGTTTATAATAATAATAATAAAATTTACAATGAATATAAAATTAGATACTAATTATTAACCCATTTGCGCACGAGTTAAATATAGGAAACTCATATGTTTAGGACATTTAACGAAAGATTGTGTGCAAGAGGGTTGGAGACGTTTTTTTAATAATTTTTTTAATTATTCTGTATATATATGGCTTTAAGATAAGCACTGCTTGTACCTACTACTTTCAGTCTATGCAGAATCTGGTACCATTAATCATTTAACTAACTTTAACTAAATATTTTATTTTAAGAAAACATTGAAATCCATCAGAATATTATCAGCTACCCTTATTATTGTATCAGTATAGTTTATTATATTTTAAGCACTTTCATATTGAAAAATAATTTTAATAGTAATTTTATAAAGACGTTATCCTAGTTACCATAAAATAAAATAAATAAAAATAAAAGATTATTAAAACCTGATAAATTGAAGTCGAGTGTTTACAGTACCTACTCGAACTGACAAAAAAAATCTACTAACTGTAAGTAGAATCCATTCCGTGCTAGTGGAAAATAATCTCGATTTATGAGCTAATAAAAATTTTCTTGGCGTGGGAAAACGACGTCCACTTACAGCAAGTAGGTTTCATGTTAAAGCAAAATAAGAACTCCTAAGGTGGAATTTTCTTTTTCCGATTAGTATAAGGCAAATACAGTATGAAATCTAGCCGGTCAAATATTACTTTTCTAAAGAAGCTCACCACCCAAAAATCAAGCCATGCGTTCATAAAAATCAAACTTTTGCAGTCTTTCGTTAAACAATAGCAGATTGGACCCCCTCGTTGTCTGCTCGTTCGATGCAGCAGTGTTCGCGAAGGAAGCGAGGGAGCGAAAACGAAGGAGGCAAGAGAAGAAGCGAAAGTTGGCTAAAAGAGAATGCGAGAAAGCGGGCGGCCGGCCGGGCGCACCGGTCAGTTAAACATGCGCATATTGCATGAAACTGGTAGCGCGCGAGCCGACCTCTGTATTAACACCTCCGCCTCTTTTGCAACGACCTCTCCCTCTCCCTCCCTCTCTCTCTCTCCGATCTGATACTGCCTCCGGGCACTTATACTGACTGAACGCGCGGCGGCGACGGCGGCCGCGCACGCCGGGTGTGACGATTTGCTCTTTTTTAGCACGACAAGATCGTTTTTCCTCTCCGATTCTTAATGAACATCGCGCTCGCGCGTACTAACGGCTTTTCGCGCTGCTGCTGCTGCTGCTGCTGCCCCGACCGGCGCGCGCGTTTCACTTTTTTTCTACATCTCTCGCTCTCTATCCGTACTCTTCGTACCTCTGGCTCTGGCTGTGAAAATCTTTATATTCTTTATTTTTCACAATGAAATGACGGACAGTCTTGTTTATTTTCATGCGCATAAGTATAAGCTGCTGAGAAAACATTAAGTTTATTCAGAATGCCCACTCGAGTAAAATCAATTTCGTACGTCAAACTTTCACGAAAATTAAATGCATCATGAATCGGAAGCGTGGTGCCACTTTAATTACGCTTCATAAATATTTTAAAAGCATGACACAATGGCTCGAGTTCGATCCAGTCGGCCGGAACCCCTTTTCCCCGAATAATGCCGAGTATTAAATCGTCATACGATTTGTCTTGCATTATCTCGGCCTTTGCATCGTCCTCCTCTCTCCGTCCACATCCAGCTTATATACGCCCCAGAGTCCCCCTTTCGAGGCCGAAAGCCCAGCCGCGCGCGCGAACACAAAAGACAGAAGAAGCTCGCGCTCGCGAGTGATTTATGCAAAGGAGCAAGAGGCATTAATAATTAATAAACTAGCCGGATAAATATATACGAACATCTGCGCCCGCGACACTCGGCGCTCGCACCTTTCTCGCCACGCGCGAAAAGAGGGTCCCTGCCCGTCCTTTTTGTCTCCGTTATTTATCTTTTCGGCCGAAAACGCGCGATTTTCGAATAAGAAGCGGCCGCGACGCCGACGATTTATCCCCTCTTGCTCTCTCAGACGTTGGCTCGCTTTTGGCAAGTTCGATTTGCGAGTATTTGCGAGAGTCCAGCCGTCCTCGAGACTAGCGTCGTGCGTGTTGATGGAGAGTAACGCTGTCGTATAGACGTGGACAAATAATGTCCGATGGTTATTTGTGCGTGCACGATTTGCTCGGCTGAATATTGTTCAAGTCGCGTAAACACGAGCTTCAATATTTATCTGCTTTGTGTATAAGTTAGAGCTCGCATCGCCGCTCTTTCTCGATGTGCCAACTTTACTCTCTCGCGTACTTAAAGTCGCTAAATCGTTTAACGATCCTCGTTTATGGAGGGTGGATCGAACGCGACGCCTCCTTGAATTAACTCTCGCTGGAATTTATACGCACTGTCTTGTTTGATTTAACGTCGATGAAGTTTTCTTGTTGGATTCTCAAGGCTGCAAGAATTAATTGTACTTTAAAGACTCTGTGTACGCACATTGTGAAAATTTATATAGCTATTCAGAATTGCCTTTCAAATAAAGTATCAAATTACGCTTTAAATACACTGCTAGATTTTTTATTAAATAAACGTAAGTGATATCGGACATTTGGAATAGCGACTCGTACCTCCCAAAACGCTTCCGCATATCAAAACTCGTTATCTCCTCCGAGCGCAATCCGGATCGTCCATGCTTTTTGCCCGGCTACTTATATACAGAGTATCGCTGAGTACATTTTTCGAGCCAATAAATCACAATTAATTAGCGAAGCGTACAATGACGCGGCGGGGATGGCAGTGTAGTTCGGGCTCGCATTTGTTTCATAGCCGGCGGCGCCATAATTATTGTCTCGAGATCGCCAGCGTCGCCGGCGAAGAAAAAAAAGTCGGCGGCGACTACTCGCGCAGGGCGCAGTATAAAAATGAGCGAGAGCGTGACTCGCACGCTCTTATAAATGCGCGCGCTCGCGCACAGAGAGAAAGAGAGAAGCCGAGGATTTGCATTCCTGCGTCGTGTGCAAAGTTTAGAATGTTTATTCATTCGCGCGCCTCTCTTTCGAATCTCGCTCTCTTTCTATCGTGGCGCGAGCGCATTTCTTCTTTGTGTACGCGAGAAAGCGCACGGCTTAAACGGAATTCCGCCTCCTCTCCGCGCTCGCGCCGATAATTAAGGAGTTCGCGCGCGCACAGCAAAGGACAACGACGAGAGGCAGATCCCGATGAATATAAAGAAGCGCGTGTGTGCAAGCAGCAGCAGCAGCAGCAACAGAGAAAGAGAGACCGTGAAAACTTGATTAGCTTGCCGGCAAGTGCCTACATTAGTGCGCCGGCGCGAGGGCAGGAAAAAAGTTTGTTAGAGATAAGGACGAGTTGCGCTGCTGCGCTGCCGTTGTTGCCTGTTTGAGAGTGCGGCTATTCAAGGACTTTTTTACTTCGGGGAATTGCGTTGATGTCAATTGAAATAGCGATGTGGAGCTACGTGTGATTTGATTCAGAAAAAACGCTACAGGCTTTTGTAGTTTGGGCTTTAAACGAGAAAACTGATACGCTTGATGACGACTAGCGTCAAGGAAGAATTAGATTTTTGAGTTATCAAAATAAATTCTAGCAATTATTTGTTTAATAACACATTTATCTTTAAGAGAAAATGTACAGCAGTTGTGTTCTTCGAATTTGTCGAATATTTAACGAACCAAAACGTCTTTGAAAATTCTACGAGAACAAACTTAAAGGTAAATCTCTTCGCTCGCCAAGCATTCATTAGCGTATACCGACAAAGCTCGAGCATCCTCGGCTGCTCGCATAGAATTTAAAAGAGACATTTACCGTTCAATAGCAAACTCATACCTCGACAAATAATGTTAGAAATATAATATCGCGGGTATAAAGCATTGAAACATCCCCGCAGCTAAGGCAGCCCGAAAATTGTCCCTTCGCCCCGGTGGCATTTTCACGCTAATTACGCCCCACTTTCTCCGCCGCCTGTGTAGCTAGCTCCGAAGGCCTCGCGCGCATAATAGGGCGCAAGAAAATCTCCGAGATTCCGGTATACTCTCTCAGCCTCGAGAGGGAGAGGGGAGCCAGAGAGCTGCGCGCCGCGCGACAAAATATTTTGAGAAATCCGGCGAGCCGTGAGTAAACGGTTTAAAGGGACCCATTTTTGCGCCTCCGTAGCTCTCTCGCTCTCTCTCTTAACTTGTCGCTCGGTCTTGCGAGCGCCGGGGGAACAATTCATGCCTGAGGTGGCCTCTATGCCAGCCGACCTACACTTGATAATTGTCAATGCGCGCGAGCGGCGTTGTCGCAACGGATCATCTGCAGGCAGCTGCGGCGGCCCAGTCCCTTTGTCGGCTCGATATTTCCTTTTTCTATATCGATAGGTAGTTGCGCGCCGCACTTAGCCTCTCGCGTAAAAATAATCCGCAAAAACCGGCTCGCGCGCCCGGATGGGACCGCGCGCTCTATATGCGACATGTGCGCCCGAGCGTGACGCGCTGCGACCGGGATTTATCATGCTTTATTTGGCACGCGGCTATGGGAATATTAGTTTTCGATTGCTCTGCTTTTAGTGCGTGAGCATCTTCAAATATTGCCCCGGCGGTTGTGAGGAATAAAGAAAAAATTGACGCTTTAAAAATGCGGCAGGAAAATTAAAAATAACGAGGCAATAAAGCCGCGCGCAGTCTACTTTCTAACAATGATCGTAAGCCGAATCGAAAAGAAGAAACTGCGCCAGCGAGCCCATCGAATTTTTTTCTCGCTCCTCGGCGCGATAATAAAAATTTATTCCTTCCAGAATACCATTAATTAGCGGCTAATTTTCTTGGGCTCCCGGCTCTCCACGCGCCCACTTTATCGAGCGCGTAATTAATGCGCTTCTTTAATAAATTGGCATTCTTTCTCGGGAAGCGCGTCGGGAGCGCACATCAAAGGGGGACAGAGCGGCCGCTCCTTATCCGCGTCTGCTCGCGGAAAATCATTTTCCACGACGCGCCGGCTCGCCGCGACGCTGGCTAGTGCGAAAAATTCCGCGCGACTCTCTATACGGTCAAATCCCGACGCGCGCTCTAGTCACAACGGCAAAAACGAGCGGCCCGCGAGTCGCAAAAACTCCCTTCCTACGCAGCATCCAGCGCGATGGATATAAGTCGTAGGTGAAAAATGGGCTAATTGCGCGCTGCAAACGACTTGGCCGTTTTTTTGCCGCCGCGGCCGAGCGTGCGCGTCATTAAATTCATTAACGCGCGCGGAATGCTCAGCTCCGTGCATATACCCTGCCGATCGCGCTCGTGTTGCGGCGCTCGATGCTCTCAAGGCGCTCTGTCTCCAGGTGGCGAGGCACGCCGTGGCTCTCTCCTGTTTAGGTCTGCGCACCACGTGTGCCCCCGTCGGAGTCTACACAGCGCGAAGAAGATTTCTTGGCGCGAGCGGCAAAAAGATGCGCATACCGTCATCTTTGCACGGACCTAGGGGGCAACGAGTGCGGACACGAGGACGCTGGCTCGGGCTAATTTTCTTTTAGTCGAGGCTGAGGAGATTGGAGTTCGTTAGTTTTTATTGTTATGGCACGCTGGACGGTGTTGTCGGGATTAATTGGGATATTATTGGGCTATGAGTAATGGCTGGCCTTAAGATTATTTTGAATTTGGAAAACTAACCATTTAGAGGCGTCGTCAATCATTCACGTAATTTTTTTACTCGATAGTAAACTCGCAAAAATTTTAATGACTCGCAATGAAAAAAGCGTAGTATTTTTACAGTCTATATAGGTTAAGGTATACCATACTTTAAACTGCTCTCGTCATATGAAACCTGAATTCCTAAAAGCCAGCAAAGACTTAAATAATTTTCATAGAAACGGCCAAGGCCGCAGTCAATCGGTCTCGAAGCCTGCGCACAGCTGACGGACCGTTAATGGCCGCAGCTCGGAACAAAACCTCGAGCGCGCGCTCGCTCCGCATCTATAGCAAGCGAGACACGCGTATACAGTCGCATCCGTCGGGCGCACTCGTCAAGATTCCCTAAACGGAACTGGCGAGCTTCTCCGGCAAGAAGGAAGGGAAAAAAATGCTGCACGCGCGCGTTATTATGGAGCGGATCGGCCGAGAGAGCGATTGGCATCATAAGCGAATGGCTTTTTGCGCGCGCGCTCGCCTCCTTCATTTGTGCAGCCGCGAACTCGTAAAACCGATCTCCTTATTTTCTCTCCTTCTTTCTCGCGCGTGCGCTGCGCTCCGAGATTTTTATGCCTTCTAAAGGCAGAGCCTATGGGCTTGACTAATGTTCTCTGCGCGCGCACTGCCTGCCAAGTGCGCCTCTGCGCATTGTGAGGGCTCGTCGATCTGCAATTAATTTATTAGCTTTTTATCATTGATGATTATAACTAATTAAGGAGCTTCATTTAAACGATATATATTTCGACATTATGAGGTATTATTATTAGATGCGGGTGTATATATTTATAGAAATAGTGATTAATGCTCGAGCGGTCTGGTTGTCGTCATAAAAATTGAAACGCGCAACGATAATCCGCGTGAAATCGCCGAGACGAGAAAAACAATAATCAATGCGCACCGCATGCTTACAAGGCGAGCACGCGAGCGGTGTATAAACCCGGGAATTCCAAATATTATGATGAGCGAGTTTTGAATTAGAAGGGGAGTCAGGCGGGCGTGCAGGCCCGAAAAAATTTCACAGATGCTGAACTGTGCGCGAGCATGACGCAAACATGCCCGTTTGTATATACTTACTGCCAAAAATTTGGGGAATCTCAGTGCGCCCCCGATGTATCGTCGTTTGTGGTCTCTGCTCTGTGAATGGTGTATGTATTCTCAATAATACATACACCATTCACAGAGCAAAATATTTTTCAATTCTGCATTCAGATTTGCTTTTAGTAGACATTTATTACTCGTTATTATTAAGATTACATTGCAATAGTTTATGGATTACAAGAATGGAAATCATTACTAATTAAAACATTATTGGACTTTAGTGTGCTTCATAATTAAATTTTATTTTTATATTGGGATAATAAACTTTCAGGTCGGAATAATAAAGCAACGAAGCGGTCTCGAGAACGCTTTCAAGAAGATGCTGTTTCATAAAAATTTATAAATCGTAGTTTTAAAAAAATTTAAAAGGTGATGCTACTATATAAGGAAAATTTTTGGTATCGTATTCTCTTTTAAAAAACACAATTATTTTTAAAAAGCTCATTATATGTTTTTGTTATAAAATACATATATTTTATAATCATTTTAACCCAACTTTGAACAAATGCTCTTAAAAAGCTCACACTTCTTACTTTGATTAATCATAAGGTCCATTATAACACCTAGCCAACATTCAAGAAATTTGAAATTTCCTCACGAATGATGCCGGTCTCGGTCGGTCCAACACTCTATCAACATTGTAGCAATTTGTTTTTCTTTTGTCCATCTCATCCACAAGCCCGCTGCCAGTTTTCGGGCCGCGTAGTTTATTATGCCTCGGCGCATGATCGACTCGATCGCGCGAAGATAATGTACGGAAATAATCCGGCGCGCGCGCGAGCTGGAAGATTGATCGACGGTTGTTTAAATAGACAGACGCGCTGTATTAACCGCACGGCCGGAAGGAGCCTGCCCCGGGTTTATAAGCCGCTGTGTATAATCTACAATGACGTACCGCATCGCGCGCCGAGCTCATGGACTATCGGAAATATACCGCGATCCACGAGCATTTATCGTTGGAATATAGCTCGCGCCACGCTCTGGTTCTCTCCCGCCTGCTTTTTTGCTTTTTTCTTTTTTTTTCGGAGGGCATTGTGCGTAGGCAGAATTTACCTTTTGTTTTTTGAACGCGTCATTTATTTTTCGCTTCTTGCTCCACCTTTTTTATAATCCATTCATTTTGTGTAATACGAGGAAAAAGTTTACATTGTATAATCTATTTCGATGCTTTAAACATTCTGACAAGTGATCTATTTAACATGACCGTTCATCTGATTCATTGAAATTGAATGTAAATGCTTTGGTTTGATGTATTTTTGAATGTTACAGAAACATCGGGTTAGTCATTAATGTTGATACTGTAAATAGTCCAGTCATCGAAACATGTATGATTCAGATATCGGAGGGTTGAAAAAAACCGAATGATTTATTTTACTTTACATCTATTTATAAAGTCTGGAGCAGAGAAAATAATTTCTATCCTGGATTCGTTTTTAAATTTTATGTAATTGAATAAAATTTTAAAATATTATTTTTAATAGCACACGTAAATAATCATCGATATTTATAAAACATCGTTTTATATAATGTATAGTGTTTTGAATGATTTTTATTATTCAAAAGCTAAAGCGTGAATCAGTAAAAAGCTTTATGAATTCGTGATATTCAGCTGGCACACAATACCGTTTTATGTTCGAAAAACTAAATAGAGCGCTTATTAGCATGGCCATTCTCCAAAAGTGTATAACGCGCACGGGAAGCGGCGCCAACCACAAAAATGTCAAAAAAACGAGGAGAAAAAAGCCTAGCAGCGGAGCCGGGCCAACGTAATCCAGCCTTACGGTCAACAGCCTATGACTAATATAACAATCTCCGAAAATTTACGAGCGCTCGTAAAGCCAGAACCGCATTCGTAATACACGTGCACGCGCGACAACTGTCCAGCGCGCGCGCATCTACCTAATCATATTCAGATGGCTCGCGATAGAGCGGAAGCTAGACGAATGGAAAAAAAGAAAGAATATAGAAAAAAAGAATGCCAGAGCAGCCGTCGCGGCGCGCATTTCCAGTCGAGAATTCGTCGAGACTTTTCGCCGCGGGAAAAGTAGGCGATAGTCGTCTAATTTTTTTTTTCCTCCAAGAATGCGCGCTCCCCAGCAGCAGCGAGAGCGTGCATATAAGACACATACGCGCTGGGCGCTCGTAAAATTTCACGGTTGCCCTAAGAGAGCGTGGAGCGGGGCAGGGGCAGCAGGTAATAGTGTCTCGCTCGACCTTCTCTCTGGTCTCTCCCTGCGAGCGACTGTACAAGCATTTCCCTCTTATACACACTCGGGGCGAGTGTCTCTCTGCCGGATGACATCCTTTAAAGGCCCCGAGAAGCCTCTATCTTTATCGTTATGCGTCGTTGTTTCAAGCTCTTTATGCCCGACACGGGGCCCCATTAACGTTTGATTTACAACTTTCTACGAATCTATAAAGGTGACTTGGTCGCCGACTCTCGGCGAGCGAGCAGCACCGGTTCGGCTGCCAGTGCACAGGCGGACACGGCGTGTTTTCGTTTCTTTCGTTTTTTTATTTTCTCCTCGCTCAGCGCCTCGTCTTTCGCTCTCTCAGCCAGCGCTGCTGCTGCGATCAGCTGGCCCTCTGCCTCTGTCTCTCTCTCTCTCTATTAGGGAGGCGCAGGGAACCAAGAGAACGGCCAATTAAACAAAAAAATGATTCTATTAGAAATACAAGAGAGCTGAATTTTTTGAATTTCTTTTACAAGGATTTTGTGAAATTTTACGCGCTGGGAAGGCTTATTTATTGGGAGGTAAGGCGGGACGTGTATGTGCTGTGTCTTTCTTTATTTTGGAAAAAGAAAGCGAAAGCTGTTTCGGTGGGAACTCGGACGATTAATGTTTATGTTGAAATTAATGAGGTGTTTCTTTGTGTTGAGCTATTGTATTTAACAATAAAATTTTATGGATTATACGCGTAAACAGCACTTTAAGAGAAAATTTATTATAAACATTTTCTCTCTAGAGAGTAATAAAAAATTATTTTTATGAAGAATGTGTAGGCATAATTAAAATATTTAAGCATATTAATGTAGGCATTGTTTAAATTCTAAGAAACGTGAAAATTTCATTTTTACTTAGCATTTATTTAAATTTAAGGTCATAAATTTTCGGTCCGACCCTGTCATTTTAATTACATAAATATTCATATGTATTTTTCTTTTCTGAAAATTTAATGAATTATTTTCACAGAAAATTCTCTTAAATAATTTCTCTAATTGCATTCTTGATTTGCAATAATCGTATAATTCTCTCAATTTTACTTATCCTCTTATGCATTATTAAATTATACGATATAAAGGAATGATAAATTTGATTTTTCTTTGCTTTTAGTGAAAAACTTGTTTCGAGCACAAAGGCAATAACTCTGTGTTAAAAACGCATCGATAAAGTTATTATACACATGCTTTTAGAGTTTATTTAATATAATTGTGCATTTATGAGTGTATCTTTGTGTTGATATCCGCGAGCGCTATTATAAGAAATATTATAGCAATCAAAATTTTTATTGGCTACGTTATTTTTGAAGCGCTGATACTAGTATAAACGCACACAGTCGCATAACGTTTTACACATACAGAAAGAGATGGAGATAGTTCGCTTAAATATATAGAATGATAAAATATTCTTTCTTAAAAAAAAAGGGCATATCTGCTATCTCATTTTATTTTATGCCCACTTTATTCATTAACGAGCTTCTTGAGTCCAAGTATTATCATAAAATTCATGAGCCGCATAAATTATTTCACAGGCATCGATAACGCATGCACAACGGCATTACTCGAGATTCCCAAAAGCGGGAAAAAGAAGGCTTCCAGCCATTACCGAGCCCCGAAAGACAATAAAAGTGAAAATAAAAATGGAGAGGAAACCCGTAGCGAGCTAGAGATCGAATCGATAAAAATTATATCGTAGGGTCGCCTGTTAAAATTAAAAATCTCCTGCCATAAAACCTATACTCCAGCCTGAAAAAGTCCACTCTTTTGGAGGCAGGACCACCCCACGTTATGATCGGGGCGCGGCGCAGCGTCGAAATATACACACACGAGATACGCACTTGGCTGTCCATCTCGCTCTCTGTCTCTCTCCTCTCTCCCTCTCTCTCTCTCTCTCTCTGTCGCTCGATGCGACTATTTTACGCTCATAAAATAATGCAAGCGCGCGTATGTGTATATAAACGTTGTCGCGCCGCGCTCGCTGGAACTTAATTTATTTTATTGCCGTTCGAAGTTTATGATGGATGAAGGGTGATAAATCTGTTGCGCCTGCACTGTAAATTTTTATTTCAATAAAGTGCAAGCGCGAGCGGATTTTTTGGCCGGGAGAAAAATGAAACTGCCAGGAGTAAGTTTTTGCGCGAATAAAAACAATGCAACGTCCTGTACAAAAGTGTATACGAGTATACGTGATTGTAATGCTCGATGTTTTACTTTTTAGCGACGCAGAATTTACACGAAAATGATTTCAGAAATGTTAATTAAATTTGAAAAAAAAGCAGGGAATCGATGTTTATGCAGTAAAGTGCATTTGGAATCCTGCTCGCTTGCAGATGCTCAGGTATTATAATACCACGGTATCCATTTCAATTGTAAATACAAGAATGAAATTAATGCAAATAGATACAAATTAATGAATAATAAACGTCTAATTTACTCGCGTCTTATAGCTCGTAAAGTTTGAACGCTCTAATCTCCGCATCGATCGCATTTTTATTCTAAATAGTCAAGTCTGTTGTGCTGGGCTGTCGAGAGGGGCTTGAAGGGGCGAGTGGAAGCCTGCCTGCCTGAGAGGCGCGAGTATCGCAATAATAAAGAGGCTGGGTAAAAATGGGCAGCAAGGAAGGCGCGTAGGAATAAGGCCACGCTATCTTGGCCAAAAATCAGGCTGTCGACATTAATCCTCGCAGCTAGCCTAACAAATAAAACTGTTTTCTCTGCAAAGGCGCGCGGGGCAAAAGGAAAAACTGCCCCCGAAGCCAGAGAGATATCGCGCTCTCCGAGGGCTCCTCCTCAATTAGAGGCGAAGTAGTAAGGCAAGGTTATATGCACGCGACAGGCGCACTACACACGCAATCCGTATCGAAAAAAGGACGAGCCCGAGGAGAGGAGCGCATTTTACAGGCCTCCTTTTATATCGGCAAATACAAATTATTATCCTACCGCGCGGAGAGCGCACGGGATGTAGTTAACTCGTTTCTCTCTCCCTCTCTTTCTCCGGCTCTCTTTCTCTCGGGCTCTCTTTCTCTCTTCACGCGCACGCACTCGCTCCGAAAACTTCCCATCGTCAAGATCATCTCTCGTTCTCTCTCGGGCCGCGCTCGCGGTAATTGATAGAGTGGTAAAGTGACGGAGGGGGCGGCGGTCGCTCTTTCTCTCGCTGTGTATATGCGTGCGTGAATGGTCGGAGGAGGAATAAGAGGAGAGCAAGGGAGAGAGAGAGGGAGGCGACGATCCTCGAGAGATGAATCACGCGATTCCCTCCCTGCTTCCTGTGCAGCGCTGGATTTTGCTTCGCGGTTAATGTATATTATGTATAACGGCCGCGGTGAAGTGGCCCGAGGTGAGGTTGTATTAGCGCAATCTTAGGAGAAAATGAGAATGAAATGGAGAAGGTAAAGGATTGCATGGGATGTGTTTGATATACGCTGCTTTGATAGGTAATTTTAAAATTGTAATAATTTAATGCAAGAATTCGATGGCAAATTTTAAATAGGCTCCACTTAGGGTCTGACGAGGGTGCTTAATTAATGATTTTGTTGTAATTTTAGTTAAATTTATAATCTGGATATCTAAAACTCCTGAAATATTAAACTGTTTCCTAACGAAAATTTGATCATTTTTTTCTTATTGATGAAACCCTTTTGTCACATTTTTTAGCCATTTACTCGTTATTTCAAAGATGGACTATAAATGGCCAAGTTTCAACCAGAGTCTTAGATTAGACTTAAACTTCTTAATTGCTGTAATAATGACGGCACACAAGCATCGATTATATTTTTCCTGGTATCGAATTTTCGCCAACCAAACAAATCACTGAACCGGACTAACAAAACAACCCCTTCCCTCCGGTCCCAAGAATTTACTCCTTCGAAAAATGCATTCTTCTCTCCAAGGGTATATATATATGCACTAATTAAATCCAGAATCCTGGCGAATGGCCAAAGACACCTTACGAGCGCTCGAAGGAGCATTTTATACGATTCGCATCGGGGGCAGCTGGGCGTATGGCGGGCCTTATCGCCAAAAGCTCCCGTGTGTGCCACAGTTAAATTCGCCGCTGCGGAGCATCAGGTATACAGCTCTGCGAGCGAGTCGCGCGGCCTATCGAGCTCCTCCGATCGTTCAAAAAAATTATCCTGCTAACGAGGGTAGCAGCGCGCGGTCGCGCGACAACGCGGAATAATGACGGCTAATCGGCCGGGCCGCGCGTGCTAATAGTATTCGCGATATACCGAGAAAGATCGGCGGAGGTGTGGGAAGATGCCGGGCCACCGAAAAAAGAGGAGGGAGGAGGGCAAGGGATTATAGGTCCTCGCGTGTGAGCGGAGCCTAGAGCGCTCGAGGCGAGAGAATATGGCGGCCCGAGAGAGGCTCGGGGATCCGAGGAAGCGGGGAAAAAGAGAGGAAGAAGAGAGAGAGAGAGAGTGAAGAGATCGAGGGGTCATAGGTGAAGAAGCCCGGCCTCTCGTGCAGCGCGCCAGCAGCTGGGCGGAGAGAGAACCAGCCCGGAGATCCGATCGCCGGGATTCGCTCCTTGCAAATTCCCGTACCGATGCGGGGAGAGAGAAAGAGCTGCACGCTGCTGCTTTAAGCCGCGTTTCGTGCTCCTTTTTTCTAGACTGACGGAGGACGCCACTCTGCACTTAATGTGTAATTAGTTTTTCTTCATTATTGCCCTTTGTTCTGCTCCAAAGTTGGCTAATTTATCAAAAGATTTATTAACAAAGTCAATTTTTAGCTCATAAGCAATCTGATCATATCTAAATTGCCAACCAAATAGGCTACTTTATATTAGCTATATTTTTAAGTAGGATTTGTATATACAATTAATTCAAGATATATGCAGAATCAAGCAGTGAAGATTGCTAATATTTACCCTTTGAGTTTTTACCGAATAAGACGAGTAAAAATGTAACTTTCAATAAAACAAAAAATATCAATTATGTGGTTAACGATGTTAGTCGCTCTAACTCGACTAATAAGCAGAGCGTATGACCTTCGAGTCACAGATCTTAAACAAAGTTTGGGATACGTTTGTGAGTACAAAAATAATTATAGCTACAGTCGTACTGTTTAACGCTTTGGAAAATTCAGGTTGTGGACCTTCCTGTAGACCTGTGGTGTTTATACTCTTATTTTAACTAAAATTGGAAATAGAGCTCCTACTTGAAATATGGATAATTCAATCGAAAAAAAATTCACAATAAATTTATAATAACTAAAAGTAAAGTAAAGAAAACAAACTTTATTTTGCCGTTTTCAGAGCTAAAAATTTATAATTAGGACTAAAATTGTGCTAGTTTAAAGTTAAGTAACGAAAGTGTACCGAAAACTATGATTAATTAATGCATTTCCATTGTTTAACTTTAAACATACATATTTTTAGTCCTAATTATAAATTCTGAAAACTATAAATTGAAGCTTGCTTACTTTAAGTTTAGTTATTGGAAATCTATTCAGAATTTATGTAGATTAAATTAATCACATTTTAAGTAGAAGTTCTTTTTCACATTTTCCTTAAATTAAGACTACAAAAGTCTATATAACTTGTTCAGAAGCGTCAGCACGAACGTTTGCCATTTGCTCATTTTTGATACCTAAAAACATGTCACAAGATTTCATCAAAATATTTGACTTGTAGGTCATAAACAAATCTTTTGGTAAGATCTTATTTGTACATATTAATTTTATATATATACCATATTTTTTATATATATACCATAATTTTATATATATATATATATAAATAAAATCCATAACTTACAGGTAAATCAATCAAAGCATTGAGATTTTATGATTATTGATTTATACATGAATTTAATATTTCTAGTCGGATAACTTTAAGTGGAAACAGCCGTCTGATGAATGACAGTAACTACTGATTTAGTAAATCTTTGTGAATTTATCATTCGAGGTGCGTTAATGCAATAAATGAATCAATCGATCTCCTTCGAACCAACGTAAACTTTATTTAATAGTTGTCAATGTTTCGGGAACGTTGACAACTACTAAATAAAGTTTACGTTGGTTCGAAGGAGATCGATTGATTCATTTATTGCAACTACTGATTCATATTTATTTTATCAAGTATATATTTGTAATAAAATATTAATTAATTGTTTTTACAGTAACTTTAAAACAAAAGATATTATCTTTTTACATACGGAGCAACCTAAATAAAACAATATTCATCGATTACCATTATTATATTAGCGTGTAAAGTGCGCTAAACAAATTATTTTCCATTTCCGGAAATGTATCTCTTTTCCTTCTTCGATGCTCTGTCTTTCAATGTTGTATACGCCCCGACAACGACGATTTCATGGTTTGTTTTGGAAAGAGGGAGGGAGAGAAAGACTGAAAAGACAGAGCCGCATAGGATAGGAGACGCAGAGAGGAGTTTGGTATATACGCGAGGAGAGCTTCGCGGGACCGATAATGATCTTTATGCGAGAAAGAGAGAGAAAGAGAAAGACGGGCCTCTCCAAGTTAAAATATTATGCTCGTTAGAATCCAAATTGGGGTTTCTTCTTTAAGGGGCTACGTATACGCAGGTATTTATAATTTGAAACGCATGCCCTTTTTTTATAAAGCCGCGACGTCTTGCGCAGGCGCAGCTCTTTCTCTTTTGCTCTCCGGGAGCATCAGTTCCGATCAACATGTGGGAGAAGGAAAAGAGTCATTCCTTTGTTTTGGCCAGACGACGACCCTTTTGCAAATTTGCTTTTGTTTTAACGGAGTTGTTCCAGTTATTTACTTTAATTAGAAGCTACTACTGAAACGTAAACGACCGTTATCTGTAATCTGTAAGACAACAAAGATCAATGTTTTAAAATCATAATAATAAAAATTTTAATTTTCGTTATAAAATTAACCATTAAGTGATTCTCCGTATAAACTAACGTTTAAATTTAAGTTACCCGTGACAAACTACACCAAGCATTCTTTTTCAAAATGCAAAAGAGCCAGCAGCCCTGCCTGCAACAAAACTTGAAGCACTCTCTGTGTGACATCCTAGCACACGCATACACACTCGTTGCCGTCGACGCCATAATACACGCTACGTGCTCGATCTGATCGAGCCTAAAAGGGAAAGAAAGAAAATCAGCATCGAGAGAGACGACAACGCTCGCGCGCGCGTGCGGCATATGGACTCCTATATACATACACAGAGAGAGAAGAGAGAGAGAGAGAGAGAGAGAGAGAGAGAAGGCGCGGGCGGCTACTACCGATCGTCGCGGGGAATTAATTACGCGGCGATTCGCGATTGGAAACTGGGCCCTGGCGATCGTCCTCGTCGAGCGCGCTGGTAGATTCGCAGGATAATCCAACCTAAACGCGCCGGACCACCGGCATCGACGGGGGCGCCACCGCGTCCCAAGCGCGATATATAGGTAAGCCCATACACGCTTTATAAGCGAGGAGAGCAGAGCCAAAGAGAGAGGAAGAGGAACATACGAACGCCCCCTTCCTACTCCGTCTGTTGTTTTTAATTATGTTTATAATCAACGCGCTGGCATGTCTATGGTAATCGTACTCTGTGTGTATAAGAATATATCGGCAGCCGACGATTTACAGCATCCAAGGTGACTTGTCGTCTGTGCTGCTCGTTGCAGCTCCTGTTCGCTTCTCTGGCTTCTCGGCCAATGAGTGAGAAGGAGCGAGATCGTCTGGCTCCAAAGCCCTCGCTGCTTTTATTAATCAACGGCTATAACTGGCCTGCTGACTGCTCCAACGAAAGGGATATCGACTTTTTGCCATTGTATTTGGCTCTCTTTATTGGAGATGAATGGATAAGCTTTAAAATATTGTCTTTTCGTACAGCATAAACTTTTTTTTTAAACTTCTTTATTAAGGTTGCTATTAATTATTTTGTTTAACGACTTGCAGTGAAATAAATTTTATGCCTTTCGCTGATATGCAGTATTTTTGTAAGAATGAAATAAAAGAAGCGTTTTATATCAGATTGAAGCGAACAAGAACGTGGTATTTAAAATATCATTGAAAAGATAAATTTTTAATTGATTTAGCTGAGATTTCTAAACTTCTTTTATTTGCGGCGATCACATGTTTTATTAGCCACAAAAATATTAGCATCATAAAAAATGACTTGGAAATGTTTTATACACTAAAGAACGATTCAAAGAATAATTACGCATAACTTTAC
Source organism: Eupelmus azureus (assembly GCA_030522685.1). NCBI lineage: Eukaryota > Metazoa > Arthropoda > Insecta > Hymenoptera > Eupelmidae > Eupelmus > Eupelmus azureus. The sequence goes on from JAPYZA010007195.1 coordinate 21,524, forward strand.
ATTTTACTCACCTACAAAAGAGGTCTTTTTACATTTTTCCTCAATGAAATTATAGAAACGGGAATCATTGAACAATAGCTTGAAAATTTCCACAATATGAATCAACTACAGAATTCACAATCACTCATTTCCATTTTAAATTACATAATGAGTCTTTCACTAACGGCTATTACGTCACCCTCCAGAACTTTCTACTCTTATTATTGTAATCGTGATTACTTCGCTTTTGTCTGCCTGGACAACGGGAAACCAAAAACTTCGATTCAGTCAATATTTTTTTCAATACTTAACGACGTGCACAAAATAATATGTATTATAAAAAAACACGTATTCAACAATGAAGTTGTATTACCTAATAGTCATTCACCTACAAAAGCATAGTTACAAAAGATATTTATTCAGCAGAATTTTATTTTTTCTAATACCTCGGATATAGTACATCGTGAACATTTAGAGATTTTCATTGTGAAACATCTTTGCACTTCCTTAACAAATTGCAAACTTAAGAACATATAGGGAGTCCCACTGGATGTATCACTGTTTAAGATGTTAACGACGTTACAATCAAAGAGCAGCCAATTGATTCTTTGAACAAATTGTCTATCCTCCTCCAAGCGCAACAAAGCACAATTGCAGGCCGTGTATCTCTTCAATCAAATCCCAGCACACTCGAGGCATTATGCATTCCAAAATCAAAAGCCTGCCATCTCGAACCGACAGCGCAGCAGCAACAAAAGGAAAGAGTAGCAGCTGAGCAGCAGCATATATACGCTATCACTGCACTATCGCCCGGCCATCGAGGACACATTATAGGCTGTATGATTACGTATATATAGGGGCGATCTCTCGAAGCGGACGTGCCTCTCTCGTCATGCAAAGTCGCATGCGCGCACGCGAGCGCACGTGCTGCTGCTGGCGCAGTCGTAGCCGAATGCAGGCACACTCGCTAATGATGCGAGCTCAGATACCATAGCGATACCTCTAATTAATTCCAGCTATCTCTGGCTCTTGATATACCTTACCGATGCCCCCATCCAAGCGCAGCCCGCGCTTGGCCCACTCTGGTCAAACAGTTGGCTTTTGCAAAATGCATTCCTAGCAAGGTTCTTTTAGACGGTGCCAAATCGTGATTCAATTTTTGGAAGCATTGTTTTTTAACAAATTTAAGTAGGGTACGATTTACAATAACTCCTCTCCGCTCTTGTTCGTTCTTTTTTGCCACTTCGCAATCACAACTCAACTCCGTTCCATTTTATATTCTAGCTCTTGTTTTGTTTTTTGCATGGACTTTTACACAGGGCAGTTACAATGAAAAAAAAAATCGTCAATCAAAATTAATACTTTGTTAATATCAGAAATCTGATATTTATGTGCAATTTGGTCTTTAACGCAAAGTTAATTTATACAATTTTATTTTAAAGGTCGATTAAATATACTTTTGAATAAAATTATCACTCGAAAATATTTGTTCCACTCTTTCCTACATTTTTTACATAATTTTCTTTCTAAGAAGAACTTAAATTCCTACGCAATGCACCTAGATCATTAACCGTTCGTAAAACGTCAAATGTGGTACACGCGCAAATATTAAAGTGCCAAAACACACAACTAATTCACCATTAATCGCCCTCTCCGTCATCCTACACAGACATCCCAAAGAAACATCCCATTCACCCCAATATACATTATTCAGTTTTAGAATCACTAGCATCCCCGTAGCGAGGCCGACTGTAAACAAAGAAAAAAAGCAGGAAGAAATCAGGGTGGAAAGAAGCGCGCGCCGCGGCAACGATGCGCGCAGGAGGCATGAAAATGAGGGACGAGCTGCCCGCGAGGGGTGTGTTTATGACACGCGCTCTCGTTCTTTCTCTCTGAGAGTGTATACGTATATAAAAGAAGAGAAGGCAAAGAGAGCGAGAGAGAGAAAGAGAGGCGTGGTAGGTATGCACGCGTGCAGCAGCGGGGTGCCCCCGGCGAATAAATTACGTAGCTCGGGGGCGCCGGCGTCGCTTATTATTGACTAATAGACGGGCCGCCGCACGCCCACCACCCGGAGCAGATAAGGCGCCTCGCCTTCGATTAACATCGCGTTATGAGGGGGAGGAGGTGCGGCTCGCCTGTCTCTCTCTCTCTCTCTCTGTGTGTGTTTACGGGAGGCGGGGATCCTCGTATTGGAGGAGCTATTAACGAGTGATTTTGGAGCGCTGGCTACGCGGCGGCTCGGCTACTTTCCTGTGAAATATGAAGAGTGGATGGGGATCTGGAGTTTGCGGGAAATTGATTTGTTTTGAGTAATTTTGATGGATGGTTGGGGTTGATTTATTGAATTTGTGATTGATGTAACTGAATAGGTGTGAAATTCGAAGCAGATTTTTTGTACTCTACTGATTATATAACTTATCATTTTCTTTGTTATTATTTATTTTCAAGCCAGTAATATTAAAATTCAACCATTTACGTCTTTGCCATTTAAGTAATTTACAAACTAAATAGAATGTATATGCTTTAAAGTAAATTAATCTGTATGATCAAGTTATATAGTAGCAAGTAATTAAACGATTTTAAAGGAGATAATAAATAATCTATTCATTGCATCTAAAATTCCAACATGAAGTGGAAAAAATGTTTGAATTGACTCAATAATTTTCAGGATGTCAAGGACCTTCGACTTTACCAGACGTTTGATAGACAATAAAAGAATCTGAATGTATGTTTCTGCATATAAGATAGCATGTTCCAGCACTTCTACTAATTCAGTGTCAACGTCTCTTCTTTCAAAGTCAATTACACAAGTTACACAAAGACGCGACCAACATGCATGTACTAGCTTTCCAGTATAAGCAGGTAATTAATGAAATTCAAATATTCCCTTTACAAACAGTAATTCTTTTTAAAAATAACCATTAATAACAAAAAGTGCTGAATTATTTATAATTCAATACAAAAAATGAGGGAAAAAATTGCATTCAACGAAGTTTGTTGTAAAAAGCGCATCCACTCATAAAATCAGCAGAGAAGCGCTTATTTCATGGATACAATGCCTCATAATCCCGAAGCATCGGCGAAAGGCAGCATACTGGTCTCTGAAAACGATAAAAAGTTGAAGGAGCAGGCAAAAAAGGCGCGGATTGCGAGCGGGAGAGAGAGAAAAACCGAAAGAAGAAGCAGAAATAGCCGAGAAGAAGAAAACGGCAGCAGGTCTGGTGAAGAATCAGCGTCGGCGGCGGCGGCAGCAGGAGCAGCAGAGCAGCGGCAGCAGGAAGGGAAGAGAGTCGACAGGGCGCAGGAGAGGACGTATGGAGACGACGGAGGAAGGACGGCTCTTATACACCCTGAGGGGCTCTCCGTCTCTCTTTCTCTCGGTGTTCTCTCTCTCTCTCTCTCCTCTTGATTCGGAGGCTCTGCTGCAGCATGAGCGTATTCCCCTTTCAAGGCCGCTCGGGACTTGGCGCATAAACAAGCCAGGCCGCTCGGACGCCCATCACTCGCTATAATAACAATAAGACTCGAGAGCTGCCGCCGCGCGACGTTCCCCGAGATCTCACGTGATTACGGCCGCAAGAGCGTCTTCACAAATCACTCCCTCCTCCTCCCCCTCCCCCTACCCTCACCCTCCTTCCAGAGCCGATTTTTTTCGATCCAAAGGCGGCAGCCTCGGCGAGCAGCGGCTCGCGACATAAATCTATATCATACGCTACGCCGTCTCCTCACTTGCGAGCTCTGCACACACACGGGAGCTGCGCGCAGAGGGACGGCCAGGAGGAGAGAGCGCGCGATGGCATATTTATGCGCGTATTGGCGAAACTTGGCATCCTCCGTACACACGGAGGAAAGAGAAGGGACGCCGACTTTTGCCGCGCCGAAGGCTCCTCTTTCTGCTCTCGATTATCCGCTTTTGTAGCCTCTCTCATTCCGCCGCCGCCGCTGCCGCCGCCGCGCCATTGTTTATTGTTTCATATTTTGGCATTTTATTGTTTAATTATGCCTCGATTAATAGCCGGCATATTGTTTCCGCCGCTACAAGCGCGCACGCGGAATTTCATTCGTCTTCGTGTCCTCCTCCTCTTTTTTTCCCTCTCCCCGGCTCCTTTTTTCTCGTGCGCGCGGCCGGCTTTTTTGTATACGCAGGCTTGATTGTGTGTACGGGAGCCCGCAACTTGTAGCGCGCTGCTGGCCGCTGCCGCTTTTGTTTTATCGGGGAGCGATGGTCTTTATGAAGCACGCAAAAAATGTACGCGCTGCGCCGGCGCGGGGATGCATAAAAAGGGCCCTGCGCGCGCGCTACGGTAATATATGTGCGCGCGTACACAAATATACACGCGCGAAAATCAAAAGGCGCGCGCTTCTATATAGATATATGCGCGCGAAATCTCGCGGAGATCTTAAACTCTCGCGGAATCGCTCTCCGGGCATTTCTCAGATTCCCGAATCCCGCGCGCGCGTAGCGACCCAAGGATGCTTTTTCTCTCTCGCGCGCTCCCGCCGGAGAGGAAGAGAGATAGAGGAAGAAAGGCACGCAACACGAAAATCATTATTGCAAGGTCGTAAATCGAGAGGATCTTGCGCTTTCCACCCTCGCGCCGTCCTCGCCTCGCCATTTCAATACGAGAAGACTGAATTGTGGGAGAGAGAATGAGCCTGGGGATCCGAAGAGGGATGGATTTTTGCTCGTTTTTTTGTTGATTGAATTAACCGCGTTTTGCCTGATTTACAAGCTTTTTGCGCGGCGACGGGAGCCAACTATTTTAATTAGATGGTCTGATGTGGTTTGACTTATTTCAGTCGTTATTTACATAAGATTATAATTTGCTCATTATAATATGCTGTGGGTCCGAGACTCACTTCAAGTTCAAGGAAAAATTATTAAATGGCCACGGGTTTGGAAAAAAATATGTTAATGAATCATATAATAAGCAGATAATCATCAAAGTTACGTCATGAAATTTTATTCAATATTTTTTAATTACAGAATTTTTATTAATGTTCTTATTCTCTCTCATATTATACAGGGTTACATTTCTCTTTGAATTACTATGAAGAGTGTATCTATTTCACAAATAAATTATGTGCTTACAAATTTCTGCTTTCCAATTAACACGAAAATAAGATGATTAAACTTGCGTCCGAGATCAGAGGAAAATTCTGATCTAATATTAGATAAGTAAAAGCAATTAAAACTGTTCATTTATCATCATAGTAGACATATTTTAAAAATTTGGAAACTGTCTGTACAAAAATGAACTTATTTAATACACAACTTTCACATTAGAGTAAAAAGTTCGGAAATGCGCTGAAAAACGATCTCCGACTATTATGTAATGGAGGAAATTGCATTTAGAACTAAATTTACGTGCAAAAATACGACCCAAACAATAACATTTACCTACCTTTTCAACATGGTAAGGAAGTTCTTTAAATTTTAACTTAGGAGCTTTTTACGAATTAGCCTTTGTTCAGTGGAGCTCCAGTCTCTGCACAGGTAAGGCTACAAACATGAAATATAATATCACTAAATATATACTAGACTTTGATGCGATGTATATTAATTTTATTTACATTAAAAGTTTTTTCTCTTTTTTTATAAAACAATAATTTTAGGAAAAGAACGTAACGTCAACAGACGAAATTTATGTTTTTAAATGCGCTACTAATTTCAAATGAATGCCACTCCGTTTGTTCACTTTTACTTTAAAACTTACTTCGTAATGGGCTTTTATCTAATATTGAATAAATAAACAAATAAAAGTTACGTGTAAAAGCTCTAAAAGAAGCACTACGCAGCATAGAAGGCTAAAGTTTAAAAGCAGAAGGGTCTGCCCTCACCCCGAAAGCGTTAACTCTTGCCCCCGCATAACACAGCAGCATCGCCGAGGCGCGCGCAGCCAATTAAATAAATATTCGCGAACGTATAAAGCGAAGGGAGGGATAAGGGGGAGAGAACTTGGGCCGGCGATCGCATCCTCTTCCTCCTTTTTTTCGATCGGCGAAAAGCAGTGGCCCCGGTTAGCCGTCGCGGCATATGCTTCTTTTCTCTCCTCTCATTCGCCCCGTCAACCTCCCCCGCGCCTGCATGAACTCCGCGCGCGCATGCATTTTCGAGGCTGTAGTACGTGTCGGGGGACTAAAGAGCTACGAGGTATGTGACTGTGTGTGTTTGAGCTCGCGGGCTCGCTCCGCTGCATCTAATGAACGAGCCAGCGCCTCTCGGCTGAGACTGTGAGAAAATCGCTATTACTATAGGGATATAAGATTTTTAAGTGCCTCTCCCGCAAAAATTCAAATGTATAACAAATTACTTTATTTCTGGATTTACGAGCGGAACTGGAGCAATTTCTAATTTTCTTTAACGTTCGAATGGCCTAGGTAGCACAATGGGCTAAACAAGCAGTATAGTTAACAGATTAAAAAGGGGCCGGCTATTAGTCAGGCTCGATAAGGTTTCCCCGGTCGCTATCGACAGATCTAAAAAATCACTTTAGCACTTTGCGCCGTACACACGATTATCAAACCCCGAGGCCTCCTCCTCGCGATCGCAACCTTAAACAGAGCAGCGGCGCAGCGCCAGGAGTAGGGGGAGAGCGGCGCGCGAGAGAGAAAACACAGAGCGAGGGGTACGAAGTTTCGCGCGTCGGCGGAATCGGTTTTTATCGCATGCACACTCACACACACACACAAGCTCGGCTGCTCGTGCTCCAAGAGCCGCCCCGAAAGAGGGAGAGAGAGAGAAGCTCGGAAGGAGGAGGCGCGAGCAAAGAGCCAAGTGAGACCGGATTCGCGATTTCCCACGGCGGAGATTCTCACGCCGTAAATCAAGCCCGCGCGCTCTCGCTTTGGCTGCCGCTGCTGCTGCTTCTGCTGGAGTGCCGCGCGAGGCGCGAGCAGCTAGCGACGATTTCATTGTTTTCGGGGGGTAGGGGGGAGGAGGCCAGCGGAATTTGCAGGGTGTCGGCCATATCGTGAATTAGAATATGCCTGAGATACATATAAGTATGTGTGTGGAGAGAGACGGAGAGGCGAGGAGGAGATCGTTATCGAATAGCGCACGCGTTTCATATGGATTTTTGCGAGAGCGGCCGGCGATCAAACGATCTTCGATTTTTGCCGAACTTTTACCTGTGGAGAAAGAGAACGGAAGGGTGCGAGGAAACGATCAAGGCCATCTTCTATGTGATGTTTAAATTCAAGCTTTTTTCTGTTTAGTTTGTAACTGAAAGAAAATTTAACATTATGGTTATCAAAAGCATTGTACTGCACTTGAATTTCCACTGTTAACAAAGTCAAAATTCCAGTTGTCAAGTCCGATGAGGCAGCCTAATTGCATGTCAGCAGGGTTCCAGGTGAAAAGCAGCAAGAAGAGAATACTCGGTACTCTCGAAGAGGAGCCAAAGAGAGAAAGGGAGAGAGTAAAAAGGCATGGACCATATATATACGAAGCGCCCTCCCGTACAGAGAGAGAAACGCGCGAGATGTATCGGACTGCCGACTGTTAATAAGACGAGACAATGCCCTGGACGGGCGAAGAGGCGAGGACTCTCCCACATATATGCGCCTGTGTCCGTGCTCATATAGCCCCGCATGCGTATACACACATTCGGAGACGGTGACACAGAGGAAGAGAGAAGGAGAGAGAGAGAGAGAGGAGCTTGGGCCGATCCCGCGTGTGGGAAGAGCTCGCGCGCGTACCGGGCGTTCATATGTTTATTAGCCGGACCCAAGCATAAATAACGGCCGCGTCCCATAAGGTGTGTGCGCGCGCGCGCGAGCGCGTATCTATAAGAAAAGGAGAAGAGCGAGAGAGAGAGAAAGAGAGGAGAGAAGGGTGAAAGGAGAGGATCGCCGACGTGTCGCGCGGCGAGTCTGTGTGAGCAACGGAGTTTGCGCGCTGCAGCCCCGCTTATCGGGATATGGAACTAGGGGACCGGGAGAGAACGCGGGCAAAAAGGTGGGGGGGAGGACTACCTCCTCTGTCTCTTTCTCTCTATGTTTTCTCTATTTCTTCCCTCTTTCGGCGCGTAGGAAGCGCGCGGGCCCGATCGGTTCCCGAGAGTAAATTGTCACACGATCGGCTGCCGCTGGGCAGTTCTGGGGATCCGGGAAAAAGTGCTAGGAGGGAGTTTGAGAGGTGACGAAGGCACGACAAAGAGGAGAGCAGGAGCGGCCTGGCCAGCCCCGAGAGCTGAGTGCTCGATATTTCGAGCACGCTCATGCGATTCTGAAATGTTTATGCTTAAGTGGATGCAGGCCTGAAAGCTGGCTTACTTTGTTGCTTGGAATAGTAATTAGCGAGGATAAATTTTAAAACCGATCGTTCCAATAATAAAGTAATTCATTCCAGCAGAAGATTTATAACAATATTGTTATAGCGTACATTGTTTTCAAGCACACAAAATTTTTTTTCGTAAAAATGCTTTTAGTCATTTCATAAAACTTTTAATAATTTCCTTTCCCGTACGAAAACAAGATAGCCTGCATCTCGTATTTAAGGTTTATCAATGATTGAGGCAATTTTCTCTCTCTCGGGGCTGCGAGCACAAGGTTGACATAATTTAATACATCGTTATATAGGGACTCCTTAAATATGTATAAAGAAGCGCGAAGTGCGGATGTATATAAAGAAGGAGGAGGAGGAGGATGAGAAGAAGAAGAATAAGAAGAAGCGCAGAGGGCCCGAATGAAGGCGACAGTCGAATCGGCTGCGGAGGTGGACGAGGGCGGAGGAAAGAGAAAGAAAAGAAAGATCCTATCCGGAGGAGCGAGTGGAATAGCGGGCGCGCAGTGTTATAAGCGCTCTTGACTGGCCGCGTGTGTGCGTCTTTCTCTCTGTCCTTTCTTTATGCTCTCTCTTCTCCGGCGCGCGCGACTCCTTTTTTTTCTCTCGCTCTCGTTCGTCTCTCTGTGTTTCTGGAGAGGCTGTGGCGCGCGGGCGCAAGCGCAGAACGGAAGGGAGAGGCCCGCTGCCGAGATTAAGAAGGATTGAGAGAAGGAGAGGGGCTCCGGGGACCTCTACCTAATTTACCTCCCAGATAATGCGGCATAATTAAAGCAAAATGTAACGTCGCTGGCAATTAAAACAAATTTATGCGAGCGAGATCCGCGATCGGAGACTCCGACCGGCGCACACACACACACACACACATGCGGGCAACCCACCTCGTCCACCTTCACTCTCTCTCCCTCGCTCCTTCTCGGAGCATCTCTCTCTCTTCCTTTCGCACTGCTGCTGCTCCTGCTGCTGCTGCTGGAGTTCGCATGCACGCGCGCGCAAAGCAGAGAGATATCCGCCGCGTGTCGCGTCGGCGTTATTATTCTTTGCAAAATTCCGATGCGCGCCGCCGGAATCCGAGGGCAGCTTTCTGCCTTTGTTCGATCGGCATGAATTTATCGCGCGCGCGCGCGCGCCGAAACGCAAGCGCACGAGCATAAGCCGGTAGCCCCGACGCCGGGAATTTCCCTCCGGACACGCCGCGAGAACGAGCGAGCTATAACCGCTCCCGCATCCCTGTGGCCCGACACCCTCCGCCAAAGCTCGATACTGCGGCCCGATCCGCCGAACCTGCTCCTGCATTTCGGGCATTTCTTCAAGCTTTGCGCTCAGACGCGCCGATATTTCACATTTTTCTTACCTA
>JAPYZA010007196.1:0-10362 GCA_030522685.1 Eupelmus azureus
CGATGAAATTAATTTTTCTAAACGGATTTAGCTTCAGTATCCTCACTATTCTCGCATGAACGAGGGGTTTTTTAATTGACTGAAAAAAGTGGTACAAAGATATATAAATAGGGTAAGATTATTAACATATTAGTGATAAATTGATGTTTTGTACTGTAAAATTAAAAAATTTTTGTTTTTCATATTAACGAGGAATTTAGAAGTATTTTCGGATAAGCCCGTGTGCGCAAAAGGTTATACATACCAGATAAAAGTTACGAAGCCAAATTATATTATCAGGAAAATGTATTCAGTCCCCCTTGCGTTACGCGAAAAGATAAGACAAAAAATTAACGAAATGTTAAAACTGGGAATTATAGAAAGATCTGTCAGTCCGAACTGCAATCCGCTAAGGATTGTACAAAAATCAAGCGGTGACGTGCGAATATGCTTGGATATGCGCCAATCAAATACGATCGTTGAAGACGACCAAGAGGCGCCACCATTAATCAACGAAATCCTACAGGAATACATTGACACGAAAATTTTCTCGAAATTAGATTTGACCAACGGTTATTGGCAAATTCCGCTCGCGAAGGAGTGTCGCCCATACACGGCATTTCTTTTTGAATCGTCGATGTATCAGATCACTCGCGTCCCGTTCGGGTTAAAAGTCGCGGGAAGCTCATTCATTAGAGCATTATAAAACGCTTTATTAACGGGGTCGGAAAGACTTAGAAAATCACTGGTGAATTATATCGACGATTTGTTGATCGGAACGGGCTCATTCGAGGAGCATCTGTTGGTGCTAGATGAATTATTTGAAATACTAAAAAAAATTAAATTTTACAATTAACATTGAAAAGTGTGAATTTATCAAATCAGAAATTTTGTTTCTGGGATTTATAGTCTCCGCAAACGGTATAAAACCCGACCCAGACAAATTGAAAGGCATTACTAAATTTCAGCAACCGAACAGCAAAAAACAATTGCAACAATTCTTGGGTATATGCGATTATTACCGCCGATTCTATATAAATTATAGCACGTATATTATTCCCTTTCGAGATCTATTAAAAGACGAAACTGCATGGAATTGGACTTCGCAACATTCCGATCCTTTCGCGGCTCTGAAAGAAAATTTTGTTCGGGATGTGTGCTTAAACCACATACTCCTGAACAAAGTTTTCAACATCCAAATGGATGCAAGCGGGTTTGGTATAGGTGGGGTTATATATCAAATAGACGAGAATGGCGATAAAAGAATAATTTCGGCGGTGAGTCGGTGTTTGTCGAATGCGGAAGCGAAATACACAACAACATAACGTAAATTATTAGCTATTATTTACACGATCTATAAATTCAGATATTTTTTGATAGGCGTAAAATTTAAAATCATAACCGATCATAAAGGGCTAACTTTTTTAAATTCAACGACGTATCATAACAGTCGCTTAATCCGATGGAGTTTATTCCTAAAACAATTCACATTTACAGTCGAATACTGTCGTGGAAGCGACAATATTACGGCCGATTTTCTTAGTAGAAACCCGGAAGCTAAAATTTACAATGAGCCCAACGAACGAATGTTAATTTCAGCTTTACACCAATTATTTCATTCATACCAACAAGACAATGAAGCTTCATCATTGCAAATTATGCAAATTAACAATGATCAAGTCTCATTAAAATATATTATGAAAAACCTGCCGCAAAAGCAAAAACTCGATTCGAAAATTAAAAAAATAATAGAATTAATAAATACAAACCCGGGCGTCTTCAAAACAGCGGCATATTTGAAGAATTATTATCATTGGCAGGGCTTACACCGGCATGTAAAATGAGAAGTCACCACGTGCGATCTGTGCCAGTGAGTAAAACATTTGTCGATCGCGATGGATGGCCCGATTAATTTTGTGGCGGCCGAGGGTCCTCATGATTTAGTGACAGTTGACTTTTATGGGCCCCTGCCTCGCAGTCGAAGGGAAGTCCAGTACATCCTGGTAGTCCTTGATGCGTTCTCGATCGGTAAGCCAAAGAAAATCTTAAGCGATCACGGGACCCAGTTCACGTCGGTAAAATGGAAGAATGCATTGGAAAGCGAGGGAATTAAAGTTTTGTACAGTTCGATTAGACACCCTCAATCAAATCCGACGGAGAGAGTTATGCGCGAGATAGGTAGAATGTTTCGAACGTTTTGCGCAAGTCAACATATAGGGTGAGTAAAATACGTTAAGCATATCGAGAATTTGTTAAACATAACGATACACTATAGCACCGCGCTAGTCCCACACGAGTTGCATTTCGGCGTCCCAATTGAAAATGAGATCGAGAGGTTGCTAAAATTCCCGCGAAATAAGTCGGTAGATCACGACTAAATGATCACCCTTGCGAAGGAAAATTTAAGAAAAAATTATGAAAATAAAGGAAAAAACCAAAACTTTTCTAAAGTTGAATTAAAGATCGGCGATCGGGTCTTATTACGAGTTCGACACCTATCTAATGCGCTCGACAAACTTACAAAAAAGTTTTTCCATCTTTACGAAGGGCCGTATATTATTTCTAAGCAGATTGGCCAAAATGCTTTTGTTTTAACCGATCCGAACCGACGCGTCGCCGAGATGGGCACCTATAATAGGACTAATTTACGGAAATATTATTCTGCATAAAGCGGAAAAAGTTTAATGATACCGAAAATGTTGACAGGTCGTACAGAGTAAGATTTAGTTGTAATAAGTGTTACTTTTCAGTGCGATAGAAGAGGAAAGACTAAGATTTAGTTGTAATAAGTGTTACTTTTCAGTGCGATAGAAGAGTAAATTTTATAAATACTGCGATTGTAAATAGTAGTTTATAAAGAGCGAATTGCGACGTATTAAAGCAAATTATGCGAGATGATTGATGTTGTTTTTGTGCTTTTAGGTGTAAATTATTGAGTTAGTGTTTTCGATAATGTAAGAGCGAGCGTGAAAAAACATGTAACGATGTCCGAACAGAAGCGAGCGAAATTATTAATAAGAAAAATATGAAGTAATTATTGTGTTTAAGCGAGTATTGTAAATAGGCGTTTTAAAGGGGTGACCCGCGGGGACTAAATTAAAAAAAAAAAGTAATAATAAACAAATAAGTAAATGTTGATGCGTCGTGGTAGGCGTTTGATATGAAGAATGAAAAATTAGTGTTGCGTATGTGTACGATTGCTTCGCGTGGATGGAACGTGTTGTTCGGGGTTGACGCGGGGTTTTAGGAGACGGAAGAATTTTTTCCCATATTAGGAAAGAAGCGCCCTAGCTCCCTAATGGGAAAAAAGAGGGAAATTGTAACGAGCAATTATAATTTGATTTGCGCGCCGCAGACATCTCGCGAGACAGCCTAAATCACGAGATTTCCCCCTCCCTGCCGTCCGATCTCGTTACCGGGAATGCGAGGCACGAGATAGTCTAGCCGCTGGAGAATAAGCAGCGCTCGCTCTCTGTCTCCTGGGATCCGTCGTGGCATAAGCGGTTCTCCGAGTCCGCTCCGTCAAGGCCACGCTGAAGGCTCGTCTGACGTTCTTCGAGGCATCGTCAAAGAGGGAACACTCCATACAGACCCAACCGATAATTACCCAGCATCTTCGGGACATCGAGCGGGCAATTTCAAGGATCTATCGATCCCCAGATCCCGGGAGACTGAGCCTGGGACATCGTCTGCGTCCGATAAGTTAAGTACGAAAGGGCCACGCGATCAGTATGGTAAATCGTGGCCCAGTCTCTTCAGCCCTCAGCGTTATTACCTGCGCACGATCCCGTCTCTCGACTGCGGTATTAGTAGATTTATTCCGTTCAAATAATGTGCGTGTGTAATAAGAGTCATTAGATATTTCGATCAGACGCGTGCATGTATCGCATCAATAGTTTACTATACTAACGTAAGTCACCGGTGATCTGTAAGCGTGGTTGGTACCGAATATGTGTAAATTTTAAATAAAAGAAATTTCTGTTATATGTGTCGAGTTAATTTATTCCTGCGCATTATATGTCGATATAATATAACTGTTTCAACCGCTGTCGAATTCTTTCATTAGAAAGGCTAATATATCCTCTGTAGACGGTTAAAATATCTCTATCTTATTGTCTTTAGCATAAATCCACCATTTTCTTATACCGCCTTCATAATTCTTCATTGTAGAGCTTGCAATAGATGATACCATAAACTCCATTAAGATTATTGAGACTCCTTGTTCAGCAAGCGCACTCCTGATAATTTTCCTGCTACCAGGGTAAAATCCTTCCATAAGGGATGCGGACGTCTATTACAAGAAATTAAAAGACTTTCTTTAGGATAAAATTTTAATTTTTCTTGTAGTAACAGTGACTGAAATATTGGGTACCATGGCTGAGATGGCCAATCAGGTACCACAATAATACTAGTCGCTTTGTCATTAATAATTTTCCATAACGTCCTTAGTATAATCAAAAATGGCGGAAACGCATAAAAATCTAATTTATGCCAACTAAAAGTAAATGCTTCTATCTCATCAGACCCAGGATCACATTGTCACGCAAAATATCTTTTACATTTGAAATTTGAATAGCTTGCAAATAAATCCTCATAATTGCCTCATAATTGTCTTTAGAGCTAACGTAAGATGCAAAAATGAAAATGTTGCGCGCTTCACACCACTTCCGTATCTCCCTAGTAATGATGTTTAAATTTTCGAATCTTATACCACCCATCCTATTAATGTCTGTAATCGCCGTGGTGTTATCTATTCTTAGAAGTATATTACAATCAAAGTGGTCTTTTGCAAAGCATTGTAAATCGAAAAAGGGTGCTTTAAGTTCTAAATAATTTATATGATATCTCTTGTCTATCGTTTTTCAATATCCATTGGCTGTTTTCAAACAGTGCCCCAACCCGAAAGAGAAGCGTCCGAATATATTTCCATCGAATATTCTAAAACCTCAATTGAATTAATTCCCACACGAATGTTTGACTTCCACCAGCCAAAATCTACTAACTTTCAATCTAAATGTACCATGATTTCTTTCAAGGGCTAAAAACTTTTGTTTTTCAAAATTCTTAGTATACAACCAACTGTATTTAAGCCCTGGGCAACACGCAACAACAGAGCCTATAAATCTCGCGTATCATCGAATTTTGCATCTAGTCAAACTTGCAAATTTAATAATTTAATTCTCTTTAGCCTCTCTTTTTTCTTCCGGTAACTCCAATGTCATTGCGGCAGAATCAAGTATAAACCCCAAATATTTACATCTTTGCGACGGTTCCAACCGGCTCTTTTGATAATTAATTATAAAACCTAAATAACCCAAACATTTAATCGTAAATTTAACATTCTTACTACATTCCTGCTTACTATTACCTATGATCAGGAAATCATTTAAATAAATAGATGATATAAATCCGAGTTTTCTTAAAAACTGGACCAAAGGTTTCATAATCTTCGTAAACACATATGGTGCTGAGCACAAACCGAAAACTAAACAATTAAATTGATACAGGATTCCATTAAATTCAAACCTGAGAAATTTACGATCCCTTTCATCAACCGGAATTAAATAATACGCATCCTTCAAGTCTAACGTTGCTAAGTAACAATCCTTGTCAATTAACTTCATTGCGGATTTGATATTTTCCATTTTGAAATGATCGCAATGAACAAATTCTTTCAAATATTTAAGATTTAAAATCAATCTGTACGAACCATCTTGCTTTGATAAAATAAATATTTTTGAAAGAATTTGTCCCTCTTCCGGCTCACATTCTGAGACTACACCTTTATTTTTAAGCTCTATAATTAAATTATAGATGATTTCCTGCTCAGCCTTCATGAATTTTTGCTTTTTAAATTTGTCTTGAATAGGAATTTCTTTAAAAGGGATTCGATACCCTCTTATATACGATAAGATCACCGGGTCTGAAGTTAAAGCTTCCCATTTTGAATAAAAGTATTTTAAACGGCCGGCGATCAAACTCACATCAATCTCTAACGATCCTTCGGATTAGTTTTCCTGTGATATGGTTTCCATGAACTCCGATGCTGGTGTTGTCGACGCTCCCCCGCGTGGTTCTGATTCCAGCGATTCGACGATTCTCCTTTCTGCCCGCTTGACCCCGTCGACTGTGTCTGTCGAGGCAGGCGTGAGGCATTTTTTGGTACGTTCTTAGTAGACACAGTGGATTTCTTAAATCTTATATCGTCGAACTGTTGGTCGATTACCTTTGCTGCCTTTAATTCATCCGCCAATCTTTCGCCGAAAAGAAATCCAGCAGCAGGGGCCGTATTTAACGTTGCTCTTGTTGATTCTTTTAGGTTAGATGCCGCCAATGTTCTCCTTATTATAACCTCATCATGCATAGTATTGCTAAGTAAGCAACAGACATCGCTCAAAATCTCAATTTTCGGTATCTCATTTATAGCTTATCTATCGAGTAAGGTTTTAATCACCTTGCCACTACCAGAAACACAAGCGGTCAACTTTTCATGTTTTTTAATGATCCTTTCATCTCTCGCACGACAATCTTTATTCACAGCACGGCTTACTTCCACATTCATTTTCGGAGGATTTAAAAACATACAATTTTGAGGAGGTGGATATTTTTTAATCAAACCATCTCTCTCCTCAGTAGGAAAACCAAGCTTTAATATCTCAGCCCAACGAACAGAAAAATCTGTGTGCATTGACGGTGCTAAATTACGCTGTTCTTCTAAACGCTGGCCAATAACGTTTAAAATGTTAGCAGCTAAATCTTTTTCAGTGTGTCCCTCCGGCTTGTTGAGATGCTGTATTAACAGTCCAAGAACTTAAAGTTGCTTGTGACGCAGAAGTGGTTAGACCTACTCGCGTCAACTGTTTTGCCAGTGTCGGCGCAGACGTAGTTGATACCTTCGAATTATCTGCTGACGATAAGGGAGTTTTCTGCGTTGCCTGCTCTCTGCGCTCGCTTGAGCGCGAACGCGTGCGTCCATGTCTATCGCTGTCACTACTTCGCTCTCTCGATCTTGAATTTCTTCCATCGTATGAATTCTCGGAACAACCCTCGCCTGTTATAACAGATTTTCAATAATATGTGCATGATAATCATATTTTCTCTCATTATTTAACCTTTACGTTTTCTAAATCGTAATGTAATTTAATGTATCTTTATTTAAAACAAAGCATATTATATGAACTATGGTTAAAATTTATAGGTTATACCTATTGGTATTTATTTAAAATACACATTTTTGTGTCAAATGTGTGTAATACACTCTTATACAAGTTATACCCATTTGAAGATATTAAATATGTCACAGAGAAGAATTTCTTACTTCGCCTCAATGAGTTGCTGGTCTCAGAGTCGGCACGAGAACGTTTGTGTCGACGAGCTTTTTTCTTATCCCTTTTCACCTTCTTCTTTAATTTGTTTAACTTTTTAATTTGTCTTCTTAATTCCGCTACTTCGTCCGAAGTTGAATCTGACGACGAATAATGCCTTCTCTTTCCCATTTTCTTGGTAGACCTTTGCGACAGTGTGGCTTCTTTGGCACAAAGAAAAGCAATGACACTTAGCGCACGATGGCGGGAGAGCCGGGCGTCCGCGGACGCGTCACTGACGTTGTTTTAGCTTCAAAAATGTGGCAACTGAGGCGTAAAGTGGGGGTACTACGTATTTGATCTTGAGGAGGAGGCGTGGAATACAATCCTAGATTATATGAAATAGTTAAAAAATATATGGTTCATGGTCCTTGTGGAAATCAAAGTAAAAATTGTCCATGTATGGATAAACAAACAGGAAAATGTACAAAAAACTTTCCAAAACAATTTAATGAAACAACAGTAATGATGGTAGAAAAATAACCTATGCAATCAATCGATCTGCTGACAATAGATATGTTGTTCTTTATAACGCGTATTTATTATTAAAATTTAATTGTCATATAAGTGTTAAATTATGTTCAACAATAGGTATCATAAAGTATTTATTTAAATATTGTTTTAAAGGACACGATTGCGCATTTATAGAAATGAAAGCATGTGGCATAGAATCCGATACAAATATAAATGATGAAAAAAATGATATAGATAATTACTCTTCATATGATGAAATAAAATAGTACATAAACACGAGATATTTTTGCCCGCCAGAGGCAATGCATCGTATATTAGAATACAATATTAGTAAATTAACATACACAATTTATAAATTATCAGTTCATAATGAAAATGAACCATACGTATATTTCAAAAAAGAATGCGAAAACAAAATTGAATCTAAAAATGTCAATAAAACACTTACAGCATGGTTCGAACTTAATAAAATTGATACAGAATCTGACCAGTATTTATATTCTGAAATACCGCAGCATTAAACTTTTAATAAAAAAGAGAAAAAATGGACAAATAGAAAAAAAATTCTTAAACCTGTTTTTACAAGAATGTATTTAGTCCAAAACAGCGAGAAAGGTTTTTTTTTAAGATTACTTTTACTTTATATTAAAGCTAAAACATGTTTCCAAGATTTAAGAACTTATAATGGAATTGTATATCAAAATTTTTTTGAAGCAGCCAAATCTAGAAATATAATAGAAACAGACCAAGAATGGGATACAGCATTACAAGAATGCATTCAATATAAATTTGCAAAAGCTATCTGTGAATTATTTGCTTACATATGCGTATTCCATAATCCAATCAATAGTCGCGAATTATATGAAAAGTATAAAATGTACTTCAATTCACCAAAAATGGATACACAAAAAAGAGAACGATATGCATTGAAGATAATAGAAAGTATTCTAACTTTAAATGGATTTACACTAAGTGACTTTAATTTACCTTATTTACAAAATACAATTGAAGATGATGAATTGGATAATAAACCATAGTATATTACGCACCGTGGGAGGTAAAGAAATGGCAATTCCATAGCACACGTAAATTGCTACCCGAGCCGAAGGCGAGGATGGCAAACATGTGCTATGGGGTTGCCATTTTACCTCCCGAGGTGCGTATACTATTTTTCGCTACAGCGAGGCCAAAATTATCAACTTTCTCTTTGTGGTTAGGACGGAAAGTTGGCACTTTCGGCCCGCTGTGGCGAAAAATAATTTTTTACAGGATATTGATGTTAGGATAAACACTCTAACGAATGCCCAAAGAATAATTTTTAATACACTAATCAATTCGTTAAACAATAAATGTATATATATATATATATATATATCGATGGTCCAGGTGGAAGCGGAAAAAGTCATTTATTAAACACTATAATAGCTTATTTCAAAATTCAGTCAATTAGTTATTTGATTGTATTATGGACAGGGATAGTAGCAAACTTATTACAAGATGGAAAAACAGAACAAACTATATTTAGATTGCCATTAAATGTAAGTGAAGAAACAACATGTTATATTACAGGAAATAGCGAAATTGGTAAAAAAATGAAAAATGTATCAATTATAATTTGGGACGAAATTACTATGACCTTAAAATACGCTTTTGAAGCAGTTGATCGTATGTATAAAGATATTTGTAATAACAATAAAGTATTCGGAGGAAAAGATTTTATAATATCAGGTGATTTTAGACAGACATTACCTATTGTACGTCATGGGAGTAGAACACAAATAGTTGAAAATTTTGTTTAAAATAGTTACTTGTGGCATAATTTTCATTGGATGTCTTTAAAAAAAAATATGCGTCTTACCGCACATGACAATGAATTTAAAAATTGGTTATTTACTGTTGGAAACGGTGAATTTTCTTCAAAATTTGAAATCGAAAATAATGAAATACAAATACCGGATAAAATATTATCAAAAAGTAATATTATTGATGACATTTTTGGCGAAAAATAGATATTAATAGTTGTGATTATTATAAAAATATTATTTTAGCACCAAAAGACACTGATGTAATGGATATGAATGAAAAAAGAGTTTTAAAGATAAATGAATCATCAACAGAATACTTAAATATTGACAATGCAGAAGATATTAACAATGAAAATTTAAACATGATTTTGCCAACTGAATTTTTAAATAGTTTATTACCTAATGGATTACCGCCACATAAGCTCAATTTAAAAAAAGGTTCTATAATAATGCGTTTAAGAAATGTTAATTTATACGAAGGACTTTGTAACGGTAAAAGATTAGTAATTATTGATTTAAAACAATAAACTGTAACGGGGATATAGGCGGGCCACTGCCTCGCGCGTTCGTGCGCGAGACTCCCTCGACGTGGCTGCTGTGACCGGCGGACGTTAGCCGCACGTGGAGTGGTCACAGCGTATAATGCCTGTGGCCCCGCACACAACAGGTGGACGCGATCCACCTGGGAATCGATCCGAGGGTCTTCCCGACTTACTCAGTGAATGTGTCGAGCAGAGAGG
>JAPYZA010007197.1:0-10361 GCA_030522685.1 Eupelmus azureus
TACATAAAAGAGAAAGAAGATAAAACTTAATTTTAAGGCAACCGCTGCAAGAATACGCCGGTCTCATTCAAACTTTCATTTAAATCTTAAGGATATACTTTTACCCGCCGAATTTCCTAAATTGGATCTCATTCTTTTGAGAGGTTTCTAAGCCACGGACGGCTGACGCTTTCCTACGGCAGGGGTCCTATAAAGAAGAATATCAAAGTTCCAAAAACTACAGTTTTGTGTAAAACTGAAAATGTCAAACAAAAACTAGTAGCTTTCGTTATAAAAAAAATCAAACCTCGAGGTATTTGAAAAAAATTGCAATTACTATAAATTTTACAATTTACTCTAAATTAACTCTTCACAAAATTTAAGTAACCGTGATTACCCAACGGAACAGCCGGTCAGCTTTAAAAATTTTGCACTCACAGAAAGAGCATTTTAAAAGCCTCGCCTCTACATTAAAGATCACCTCCCGAAATAAAACTTTAAAAATCCTCATTCGAACTCAGAATACCTTACACCAGAATCCAACATTAAAGCACCTACATAAACCCAACCCCACAATTCCCAAGCTGCAGCAGCCTCTCACCCCAACCCCGCAAATCAAACCGCGACTTTTCCAGCTCGCTTTGCGCCCAGCGCACCGGCAACCTCATCATCTCCGGCTGCTCCCTCGCGTAAAAACAAACAGGCCCGGGATCCCATAAAGCTCGCTCGTCACCTCGCGCAAACAGCCTGCGAGGCTCTCCGCTGCGCTCAGCCAGCCGAAAATCAATGACAAGATAAAAATCGATTTTCGCGCTCCACTCTCGAGGCGAATCTAAATTTTACATCAATCAATCCTCTCTCTCTCTCTTGGTCTCGGTCGTCGAACGCGCAGCGTCCCCCCCCCCCCCTCTCCGGCGCGGTGTATTTTTGAGTTTACGTTGCCATGACGACAGGCGGCCGCCGACGGCGTGTACTCTCCAGTCTCGGGAGGGGGCAGCGCCGCGGCAGCGCACACCGACATGTATATATATATATATACATACACGCGCTCACACACGAGCCGCACGCAGAGAGACTGGAATGGTAAAAGTAGAGAGAGGTGAGAGAGGCGCTCGCGCGCGCGCCTAGGGTTCCGTCGAGGGACGGAGATAGAGCCAGAGTGGAATGGGGGGAACGAGAGAGAGAGAGAGAGAGAGCCGAAGCCGAGGCCGAGCGGCGGCGGAGCCGGCCGAGGCTCGTGCTGCCGCCGCCAACGATAACCACGTTTTCTACCCTCGCTGTTAGTATGTCGTGCGCGCGGGTGGCTTGATTTGCGAGAGAGAGCGAGAGGCGCACACACAACACGGAGAGAGAGCCCAGCGGCTGCGACGCGCGGAGAGAAAGAGAGAAGCGAGAGAGAGAGAGGGAGGAAGGCGAGCGAGCGCGCGCATCAAGCTCCTGTGCTTCTAGCCTACATACACACACAGAGATATACAGTGCTCTCGCTCTCGGCTCCCCCTTGTTTGTCTCTCTCGCGCAGTGCCGCGCGCTGCTGGTGCAACAGCCGCTTATTTTATTCGTCTCGTCGGGCAAAGATGCGGCCGCCGCCGACGACGCCGTAACGACGATTTCCGCGCTATAAGTGCCGCCGCTGATCCCCATTGTTCTTAAAGGCTTGATTTTGGTGCGCTCTCGCCGAGCGAGCGAGAATTGGTGCTGCGTATTATATTGATATAAGATAGTTCTTGGTGGTGCGGTGTGTTGTTGTGCTGGTGTGGGATATATATTTATATACGCGCATGTATATATATAAATATTTATAAGTATACAATACATCGTGCTTGCAAGCTCGTGGGTTAAAGCACCGGCGCCAGAGACCGGGGCACGGAGGCCGATGATCGGGGAGACGCAGCTGAAATCGACGTGCCAGTGAGCGCCGACGAAGAACGAGGTGAGTGGAGCTCGGCCCCCCCCTGTCGTATATAGTTTGTTGTTGTGCTGCTGCTGCGGCAGGAAGGTAGGTCGCGGAACCGGCGAGCGAGCCGCGCGCACGCCGCCAGCGCGGCGGCCAGCTTCTCGCCGTGCATTGTGCTCGGGGGAGGTTATTGACAGAGCTGCGTGAAAGTGTTGATCTGGAGGCGTGCGCTGTCTGACCTAGCTTGGGATGTTACTACTGGGGGGATTGATGAAGATGAGGCTTTGTGGAAATTATGGGGGTTGTTGAGAAAGTTTTTGTTTGTGGTTGCGGCTCGTTGGGTTGTGGGGAGCAAGTTTTGTTGCGTTTGAAGGTGGAATGTTTTTGCGATTGCTGGGAATAATTCAAGAGCCTTTGTGTTTTATTAGCTTCCTTATGTAATTCATAATTGAGTATATAATTAGGCTTTGCTTCAGAATGAAATGAATAATTGAATAGAGGGTTAAAAATATCTGTAATAAATATTGATTAACGTAGGATATTGCATAGTTGGACGTCGACAAAGTAAATAATAGTTCAAGAGTATTATTACTTTTCAAAGTTAACTTGTTGAATAATTGATACATCTATTTCAGTTCTCTAAGAGGTTAGAGCGGTATTCTTTAAAGCTTTATTATTTAACCCTGAAAAAAACATATCCGGTATCTTTTACGTGATCAATTTAGATTTTAATTTTTTTTTATTATAATCAATAAAATGACGAGGGGTAGGTGGTAGCCATTAACGTAGTTTAATTACCAACACATTATTTTATCGCTGTCTCGTTGGATCACCGGCAATCTTTTACATCGCCAATTATTTTTTGCTGAAAGTGCCGACATTAATTTAACAGAGCGTATCAAAAGCCAGCGACAGTTTTATTGACCACCTTTTGAAGATCGGCACACAATGTCAAAGATAAGATTGTTTCGCGAAAAAAGGTACATTTCAACGATTATTTTCCGCAGAGAAACGATTATAGCGGATCAATGACGGCCCGAGAAAAAAGAATCGGCCGCGTCACGTTTGTCTCGGCTTTTTGTCCTCTTTGCCTCATTGCTGACTTTTCGAATTACCGACAATTGGATTTCTTGTTTACAAGGAAGCTCAACAGTTTATTTTCGTCCTAAAATGGAAACCTTCTGCCGCACGATGGCTTATCGAAAGCTACTGGTAGAAGCTTCATATCAATTTTAACGAATTCCGTTCGATAATACCTACACATGGCATTGTCGCTGCAAGGTTGCCTCTATGTGGAAAAAAAGTAGATCGTAGAGATTAATCTGCGTTGAACTGGAAACACAGTTAAGTTATGGGAAATTATACTTCTCGTTTTCTTGATTAGGTGAATCGTTGATTTGTGTACCAAAAATAGTTTTTTTTTAAATAACAAATTTTGTTTAATAAATCTTCCTAAAGTATTCGAATGGCTGTTAGAAAATTTTATGCATGCAGCGTGGATGTTTATTCGTAGTTTATGTATTGTGCAATAATAATAAAAAACTTTATTGGCCCAATAGAGCACCGAAAGCTACCGAAAACCGCATTGCTTTAGGAAAAATATCGATTTTCAGTGGCTTCTTTTGGTATTTCATGACTTTAACTACAGTAGCCTAGATGATTGCAGTACAGTCGTATAAACATTTATTTACCCCTATCATCAAAGTAGTTACTTTAAAATAAGAATTTTATTATAAATTTAAGCTGAACTATAAACTCTTGTTTGTAGTAAATGTATTCTGTATTGATAACATGATGCAATACTATTCTATGATCAATACAGCTACATAATACTATATTGTTTAGTTATGTTGTAAAATAGTCAACAAAAGTAAGTTATGAATTTGATTTAGACAAAGCTATTAATTTATAATGTAAATATTTTTAACAACGTTGATCTCCGTTGTTACACCACAATACTATTATTATTTAAAGCTATCATAATTATCTAAGAATAATAAAATAGCTTCACTAAGTTTTTGAAAAATGATAGCCTTTGCTGGTAAAATTCACAATACAGAAATATACGTGCACACCGTTGCCTTTTATATAATATAGTATACTGTAAATCTTCGCTTACACTCGTGTTACTCGCTTTTCTTGTAATAAATGTGCGTTGAAATAAATTACATGTAAGTTTACATGAAACCGTAAGCTCATATATATTTTCATTTTAATTCTCTTACAACTTTGCATTTAGATCAAAGTATTTTGTAAAAGATTAACATTTTAATAATTAGTAGAGTAACTTCTTTTTTAGTGAAACTAACCTATTCTCTTTAAGACATTCCATTCTTTGAAAATAAATTTTATTTGAATAGCTTTGTGTAAAGAATTACCTATCATCCAGATGAGTTTTAGCATTACCTGTTTATGACGTGTAATTTATGTTAGAGTATAAGAAAATTACTGAATAAGTGACTCTTGGTCAGTTTTATATATTTACTCAGAAAATTGATTACCACATTTTTTAAATAAAACATTGCGTACGTATAGTTAACCAAGTAGTGCACGAGGTTATAAGTATCTACAATATTTGCCCATTTTAAAATCCTCTGCTTAGATTTGCAGCAGTATTGCAAGCAACATAATCGCTTTGATGTTTTTCTACCCCGACAGTTTTAATCCGGCAAGATCAACGGATCTGCAAAACTGCAATATCGTTTTTCTGTAACGTACAAAGAGCCTGAAAACGGCTTGAAACAAATATGATGAATTATTCGGAACTTTAAATACCATCGATCGGCCACCATTGGCAATTATTCACGTGCCAGAATACAGATACACGCGGACGGGTCGAAAAATTATCTTGGAACGCTGCGAGCGAGTCAGGGTGAAAAATCGATAATTATCGATTCGTCGGCCGCGGTAATTTATTTACAATCAACCGCCGCTGAAGATACGCCATTGCTCAGCGGCGGCGGCGATTTTGAATAATGACTCACTCGTGGCTCGGCTGACTGTTCATTTTAAGATGTCAGGCAGCCAGTTAGCGCTAAAAGCTGCCAGCCCCCGTAAGACTTTGCCGCCTAATTGGCGAAGAACTTAAGCTATAATAATAGTTTCCCCTTTCCCCAAACAATGACACCGGCTTTGCAACTGTTCATTTCCATGTCAGCCGTTAAAATAGCGCCGAGTGCCTTGGCCCCTCTGCTTTGTTAATTAGCTGCAACGTCTTCCTAAATTAATTTTGCTTCTCGCAATTTGATACCTGCATTTCCAAAATACGATTAACAATTATTCTTTATGCCCGATAATTAATGCTGATCCTTAGCTCGAGCGTATTTCTATCAACGATGAAAATGAACTTTCGCCATTTGAATAGACACAGTGGTAGTCTAGCCATTCATAACAGGAATTGCACGGGCTATTGTCATCTTTTCTCCTCCCACCATCATATATTCCTCTCCCGAATAAAACATGAGTATCGCTCCTCTCTTCCCGTTTCCAGCGATGCTCTGCCAGGGCATCTTCCTGCCGCAAAAAAGATTAATCGAGTCATTACGCTAAGAGAACGAGCGGGAGAAGAAGAAGCAGCAGCAGAGAAGAAATACCAAATCAAATTCCATTGTAATTCACTAGCAGCTAGAGATTTTCGACGCTCTTAGTCTTCTGAAATTTTCATCTCGCGGCGCGCGCTACAGCACGACGGCTGATCGATCGCCGCGTTTAAGGAAGTGTCTCTCGCGAGGCCGGATTTCAGCCGGCGCACGAGTTAATCTCCGGCATTTATTATTCACTTGGATCATGTTTGCTCGCGTTGCGTGTGTGCGCTGGGATGACGCCGGGAAGCTGCTTATGCTTTTAGTGCCGCGACTACCGCCCTGATATTCGAGCGCTTTAGTGCAGGAACTTTAGTATGAGAGAATGTTTTAAGTAGTTTTTTTAGACATTCTAAAATAAGTAACGTGTTGACACTTTTCTGGGACAAGTTTCATGACCTAGGCTAAGGTGGAGCTGACATTGCCGGCGCTGAATGTTCGCCCTGTCGACTTTCATGAGACTTTTTCCAAGATTTGGAATTGGGTTATTAAGGTAACGCTTTCGGGTTGGCAACAGCCGCATCGATGGAATTAATTGGATTCGTTACTCGATATAAAGTCGAAAAATATTGGCTTCCAGGCTAATATTAATGTAGCAAATTACGCGAGACAGCTTGACCTGGAAAAAAATCCGCGAACTTTCAACTGTTAACCCCGTTTTTGCGTTTAAATTATAAACATACCTGAGAAACACGTATTTCATCGGGACGCTAAAATATACATCGTTTCGTGGGAACTTTGTTGAATTAAGTAAGAGATTTTTCTCATTACACGCCAAGCTAGTGCGCGACACGCCACTTTACCTAGCGCATTCCAGAGCCGTAGCCTATGAGCTTTTTATACGTAGACATCGAATCACGGGAAGCTTGCCAAATTATCCCCGAACTCGGCTTCGTGCGCCCAGAAATAATTCTTCCTTCCAATTCGTAAAAGTTAGCAAGTGAATCCAGGAAAAAAAGGCTGCTTCGCAAAAAGTAGGCTTCATCCATCGCCGGCCCGCGTGACTTTAAAAAGATAAGAGATTAATTTTGGCTCGGCTCGTGACAAGTTGAATAGCCGAAAAGCGCATTAGCTTGAATAGGAAACTTGTCAAAAACTAGTACGATCCATAATTCATCCTGCTCACAAGGTATACGACTTTGTTAAGCGCTACCAGGCCAAATGAACATGGTCTCGCATAGCGCAAAGTTTGAAGCGGACGAAAAACCTTGCCGACCGTAATTTAATTATTCGACTACTGCGCATGAAAATTTCACGCGGAAAATGAACTTTAGAGCCAGTTATATCGGAATTTTCTCGGAAAAATATAGAGCCGGCTGTCTGTAATAAAAACTGCCTAGTCACTATAATTTTGACTGGCTACTTAGCGGATCGATTTGCAGGTTCTTCCGACCCTATTGACCCTCTTGCCACCTGCAGTCTACTCTTATTCTCTCGGGAATACACAATACTCTCTCTCATTCCTCCATTCACTCTTTCTTCCCTCCGCTCGCAATTTAACGCCTCTCTAAATCTTCCCAACTTTTTTCCTCCCTTTGTTTTTCTCTTTCAAAGTTCACCTCTAACTCAGCATTCCAGCCCCGTTCCCTCCACCTCACGCGCCGTCTCTCCTATTCACCTCTCTATTTCAGGGCTCGATTTTCCCTAATGCTCCATTCAGCCGCGCGCCGCTGCAAATTACCGCATTGTATCGCCGCGCGCTGCAACACCGCGGCAATAGCTACCACCGCGAGCGTCAGCATTGTGGCAGCCAGAGCTCGCCGCGCGAACGGCTCCTCTCAACTTTTACAACTTCTTTCCGATCTTCCTCGCACCGGTTTTTTTCGCCTCGCTCCCACGGCCGCGTTCGTAAACGGGATCTGTTCCGGGCAAGCTTCCTAATAAATTTAATTTCTCAGTTCGACGCTGCTGCAAAACTCCGTAACTCCGCGTTTTTCCCCTATACGCGCGTCTGAAGCAGCTCGGCTGTTTCTACTGGAATCCGCGAATCGCCCCCCTTCTGCTAAGGTCTCGTTCCACATGTTTCTATTTCGTTCTCGTTCCCCTTGCTGTCGGCTGCGCTTGGCTGGCTGCGACAAAAAGCGACGAGCGATCCGGAAAGTCGCGCTCGATGCCGGCGACGGACGATAAAAAAGAAAAGCCCACGGGGGAGACAAAGAAAAGCCCTACATACTTCGAGGAGCGTCTATAGCGGCCGATCTATCTTTTCTCCAGAGTTTTTTAATACCGTCGAGAGACAGCAAAAATCCTGAGAATACGTATACGTATATATTTGAATGCAGATAGATTCACGAATATGTGTGTGTGTGTGTGCATATGTATGTGCGCGTGCACCCACCCACACACACACACCGTTATTACAATTTTCAATACAAGCGAGAATAATCGTGTGTCGAAGCGAGTACAAGAGCCTGCGCTCGCGAGAACGATGCTTTAACGGAGAATTCGCCTTTGTATCCGCGAGGCCCGTGGAGAAGAGCAGCGACAAAAGAGACGGCTGAGAAAAGGCAGCGGCGTATACAGCTGCCGCGCGGCCAGTAGACTCGCTTTTGGGCGCACGCGGCGCATGACCCAGCCGAGTTCAGCGACATTTTGCGAACTCTCCGAATATCTATCTCTCTCTCTCTCTCTCTTCTCGCGTTCTGCCTGGGAGAACTGACGAGAGAGCGCAGAGCGGCGAAAATAGCGTACTTTCGGTTATAGACGCCTGGGCTGCTACGCTCTCTTTCTCACTCGCCTCTCTCTCTTCCTCGCGAAGCGGGATACGAGAAAGCGCAATGTTGGATGCACGAATTGTCGCCCGCGACTTTACTATCGGCCTGCCCTTGCACGCGCTCTTTTATGCGTCGAGCTTTCACTTTTTTTTCGTTTCGCTCGTACAGAGCCGCTGGCGCGTTGTTGCTTATTTTTTCGCTGCCGACGCGAGCTGGCGAAAAATTTTACAGCTTGCGAAAAGTTGCGAAATATCGAGCGTTGCCCTCGGCGTCGATTGCCCGGCAAACGGATAAAACTGGATGGGTCTGTCGTAAATATTGGCCGCACTTGATTAGAGTAATACAGCCGGGGGAGGCGTGTGTGTGCAGCAGCGCCTTGATCGATCGGTTTGATAAGGGTCTTGGACACGCGGCCGTAAAATGACCGAAACGCCGGCAATAACTTCTGCCATAAATCGATCGTGACGCCCGTAAAAGGCGGCTTTTTATGTGCACGCTGCTCTCGCGCTGCGCGGCTAAGTCTACAGACCGAAAAATTTCATGGTCGAATTTATTACTTTCTCTCTCGGTGAGTCATTACTCCGCTAAGACGCTAAATTGAATGATTTGCTGATGTTGTACTGGAAACATAAGTTATTTGATGGCGAGAGAATTCGTACCTTTCAATTTTACGTGCTAAATATAGGATTAATGCGCTGGTTTATCGTCGTTTCGTACGAAGGCAAATAAATGAAAAATTAATGAATGTGGGATGCGAATCTGTACTGCAGTATCTTTAGCAGAAATTAATATATACGGATATTGAAGATGAGATTTCATTTGAATGTGAAACCTGAATAATCGAATTTCCTGGATATCTCGGCACGAGCTAAAGTAAGCACAATCGTAACTTTTATTAATGCAAATAATTGATATAAATCTTAATAATATTAATAATATCTAATAATTTAAACTCTAATAAACCTTACCAAAATTTAAATTAATTAAAAGCATAAATTTTATTACCAACTCTTAAATTCAATCATCAAGTTTAAACCAATTCATTTATCAACAGGCTATATTCATCTCGCCCCTTCTGAAATGCAATATGGCGGAGAAGTGAGTTCTATATAGCTTCTAGTGTATGATGTACGAGTACATACCATACTGTCAGTCTAATGCCACAATAACTCAAAGTTCTTCCTCTTGGAAAATTGAGTTTCGCGAGAAAATTCTTCAAGAAACTTCCGAGTCTTGTGTTTATCATAA
The DNA here is from genome assembly GCA_030522685.1 of Eupelmus azureus. NCBI lineage: Eukaryota > Metazoa > Arthropoda > Insecta > Hymenoptera > Eupelmidae > Eupelmus > Eupelmus azureus. The sequence continues at coordinate 9,417 of JAPYZA010007197.1, forward strand.
CGCTGTTTCCGACATTCTTTGAGCAACTCGAGTTTGCCACGTAATCTTTCAAACTCGAGTTTCGGTATTCCGATTTGAAAAAATTTCGAGCGTTTCAACGACAGCTAAACTTGTAACGAGACTATCAAGCATTAAACTTACCTCCGAAATTTTCCGTTAAATATTCCTACATTCAAACTCGATAAATTCACTTACTCAAAGCTACCATAAGTTTCCAACATTAAATCATAATTGAAACCAACCCGCAAAGTAAAACTTCAAAAACCCACACGCCCATCATTCCACTCAACCCAAAACATCTCGGCAGAAGCAACACTCCCGTCAACCAAAGTAACCGATGGAAATTGCAATCGAAGCTATCTACTCGCTCGCCAACGCAGCCCGAGAAAATAAACTTGTCAACAAGTCCAATTAGCAGTCGGAGCTAGTTCGGCATCGAAACTTGCCACTCGCCAACTTGCCCTTTGCTCTCGCCAGATAGATATTTATAAGAGCAATCAGGACTCGCAGAAGAAACCTATTAAGCGTCAAACTTGCCGAGTCACGCCTCTGGCCCCCCTCGTAGGAGCGAGATGAAAACGTTGGACAAGCGGTTCTTGCCGGGCGCGTGAGAGGGGGTCTGTGTGCTTTCTTTCGACGCGGCGTGTTGACGAAAGTTTTTCGTCGCTCTCGTAAAATCTTTCATTGCCGCGAACTCGCTACGCTCGTTAGCGCCGTGGACTGACGAAAAAGAGAATCTGCGTGTATTATTCGCGCTCTCGTGCTTGCGGGCCGCCCACGCGCGAGTTTTTGTAGGTGGGTTTCGTGGGAATTTGTGAATTGAATTTGAATTTTTTTGAGGCGGTGTTTAGTTTTGTACTCTCTAAAGTTGAAGGGTGAAAATTCTACTAATTGTAGTAGTAAAACGTTTTTTTACTAGTAAGATAGTGAAATTTTACTATTAAT
>JAPYZA010007198.1:0-10583 GCA_030522685.1 Eupelmus azureus
AAATGTGCAAAAATGTTCTGTAATATGTATATAGCAAGTACAAAAATTTATATCAATAAAAGCTATGATATACTATTTTAAATCATAATAAATGTTTTACTCATTTTCAGTCGATTCAACCCAGGCTGGCCCCCTTAATAGTACAGTTACACAAATAGACTACTTCAGCCAGAGAAATGCATTTTTGACAAGACTTAAAATAGTACTACCTTTACTAAAAACACCAATACATATAATCTAATTTATTTATCAGTACAGACGCTTACTCAGCATCGAAATCATAATCGAATTATATAACGACACAATAAATATCAACTTTTTCTTAGTCCTATAGCGACTCACCCGCTTGGTCGGCAATCTAAACTTCGCTAAGTCAATAGAAGCTCAGGATGAAGGGCTTCCGCGCCTTCTTCGATTAGTTTCTTCCTCGCGCTTCGAACCGCCAACTTTTCTTGAGAGCACACACATACATTCATACACACACACACACACACACATTTTTATACGTGTGTCTGTGTGTGTGAGTGGGTAGCTATCTTTTCTTCAGCTCTGTACAAGTCGTCAGAGATTTCTCGTCTCTCACGCGCGAGAGAAATAAAAGATTATCCGAGATGCGCGCGATAAAAGCCCCAACGCTTTTCTTTTCGCATGCGAAATATACCTTAAGAAAAGCGCTCTGCGAGGACTTTCAGAGGTTGGTATCTTTTCCATTTTAGTTTGAGGTTTTTGTTCTGGTTGCACGTGTGTGAGTGCATAGCTGTCATCGTCATTAAGGTCGATTTTACGCGGCGCGGGCTATTGAGGCTGGCGGGCGTCTTCAAGGGGATAGAACGCCCGAGGATTCTGCTTTAGTTGGAAAATGAGTTTTCACAGGATAATATAATACTTATTTGAGGATAATATATTACTTATTTATTCAATATATATTGCTAAGTAAATATGAATCAATTTTTGAAAATTGAATAAAACTTTCTATACATTTATATTTTACAACTATTGTTTCTTGGATTTTTTAATTATCTGTTCTAATGAAAAAAATACTTTTTTTTTAAACTATCATTGATTTGCGGATTTCAATCAGTCAAAAAATTCTGAATATTAATTCCTATGATCCAAACTTACTATCAATAACAAAAACTTTTTTCTGCTCATCTTAACTGAAAGAATTGAAACTCTTTTTCGGAATTGGTGCGACAAGCGTACCGAGTCTGAAGCGTGAAATATTTAAACTCTAAAAGTCGTAGGAAGGAAACGTGCATACACACTGCAACTATGGGAGAAGCTCGAAAGGTTAGGTTATATACATCGTGTGCTGTCGAATATTTTAGTAGTTGAGACTGCACAGTGTGGAAAAGAACGTGTGTAACTCTCACTACTGCTTCTTGGGTAAACGCAACGGGAATCCGTAAGACATTCGTTAAACGCGAGTTTCATAAGAGTACGGCTGCGCTTTACTACAGCAAGTTCAAGATTCCATTTTTTTCATTTATAGGTACTCTCTTCGTTTCATCTGCGTTACGCAGCTGGTAATCGGAACATGGGCGGAAAAAATTCCACTTTCGCGGGGATGCGTGAATCCGCAAATAATGGCTTGTACGCATTTTGAATGTCATAATTTTTTAAGTTATTTAATTTTTGAATGCATACAAAGCAAAAATGTAGTATAGTAATTTTTTGAATGAATTGATTTTTATTAAAATATGTTTAAAGGGAAAGAATGATCAAAAACTTTACGTCTATGATTGAACAAAATCGGTATTCAAAATTACAAAATTCGAACAAAATTTTCCGTTATATATTGAAAAACGGTAGAATCCTAAAATTCAACGAAGTTGTAGACATAACAAGCATATGGTACGCTCACCTTGGCAGTCAATGCCTTTCAAAACTTTTCCAAATTTCGAAGATTTTTTTCAAACTCTGAATTTGAATTCAAAAGACGAAAAACTTTGAAAAATCTAATCTTATGCTTTCTTTGTTTGTTGTAATAAAACGTCTATAAATCTTATATTTAATTAAAATGTGTAATATTTTTTAAAATCTTTTATCAAATTAGTTGAATTAAAATAAAATATCAAAACGTACTGTAATGAAACAATCTACTGGCTGAGTGGCAAATCTAAGCCTTGTACATTTGACTGTATTGTCTATACGCTTACGTACCAGGGATGACCCTCGCATATAGGGTATGTTTACAAACATAGGATCATGTGGTATAGTTGTACAAGAAAGTAGTTTTTATTGTCATTAATAGACAAGTCCCTGGTAGTACAGTGGTAAGTGCGCCCAAATACAAGTATCGTTATGGGAAACCGGGGTTCGATTCCTCGCCAGGGAGAATTTTTTTTTTCAATATTCATTTGTTAACATTATTTGTTTCACAATCAAGCATTAAACAATTATAGCTCGTATCTTTTATTTTAGAGAGAACTCGCCAGGGATGAAAATATTTTAATTAATTTTTTTTTTTTAAGAAATATAAATTATGAACAGACGTGATATAAAATTGTTATTTAGAAAAAGATGCAATTTTTCAAACAAAGAACTTTCGAACTCGCTTTAACTAAACAGTCAAATAAACGATTGTGTTTTTTAGCCATTCTTTATTTGCAACACAAACATTTCTTACTTCTGCAAAAAAGGAAATAAGACAAAGCAGGTGCAATAAAATCGAGCTCCGTCGAAAGCATGCATAAATTACAAACCAATATAACCCGAGCTCGCGTTCGCTCGCTCACTTAACACTACTATCTCATTCTACCTTCTTCAGGTCGGAAAAGATCCTCTGATGTCACTCGAGCCGTGAAACGCGCACGACCTCAGCAGCAGCAGCGGCGGCGGCGGCAGCAGTGATCCGCGCCGCTGCAGAAAGGCGAGCAGTTCTCCCGCGCGCGCAAAGAATAAAAGAGCGTGATTTCGCCTTTGTCTGCAGCAACTCGAATCGAAGCTCCTCCGCGCTGATTTCCTCCTTTGGTTTACGCCGCCTCGAAAACGTGCTCACCGTCCCGAAAAGAGAGAGAGAGAAAGAGAGAGCTTGACTCATATCTTTCCAAGTGTTTACAGGCTGTCTCAAAGACGAGTCTGAAGGTGGGATGCGTTTCAGAGTCAGAGGAAAGAAGAAACTTGGATGTTACATAATTGAAGCATTATTTATTAATTTTAAAATGTTTCGCTATTTGTAATCGTATATGATTAAAATTACTTCAAATAAATGATAAATTTTATGTGATTTCAAAATATATACATTTAATAAATATTTTATTTCTTTGATAGATAAATGAACAACATAATTTTGCAGATAAATATTGAATAATCAGTCATAAAGATATGCATAAGCGTATTTAATCAGAATAAATTCAAATGCACATAATATAAAATACATAATTAATTAATATATTTTTAGAATTATTTAATATACCAAAAATTATAAGTAATTATTAATATGATTATAATGAATAAATAATGCTATACGAATATTTACCAAGTTACATAAAAAGAACAAAAAAAACATTTGAAAAAATAAGAAAGGAAAAGGAAAATAAAAAGAGAAATAACGAGGAGTGTAAAGTTACCCTTCTGCGCAGCGAAACTGCCGAGCGAGGCTCGAACGTGCAAACGTGACTTAATCTTACAGCATGCCTGTACGCATGCTCTCCGGCAATGTACCTTGCTTTTTTATTCGACTCGATTATTAAATCCGACTGGTTTTTCGCTGATCGTGAATTTTATCATTACATCGACTGTAATCGTGCTGTGTCATCCTTGCAAATTTCCACGCTATCGTAATAGTTTGCAAAGATAAAGAGAAAATGCGTGAGGATTGTTTATTCAAATGAACTTTGTCGCAATAATTTTGAGAACTGAAATTGAAACGTTCGCCAAAATTTTAGTGCTGGAGTAATTAAAAAATATATTACGTATGAACGTATATTTTTATTGCATCATAAGTAAGTCTACAGCAAAAAGAGATCATAATCTTTTCGATTTACAAACTCTCGCACGTGCAGCAACATTAATAAAACAAAACAAACATATTGAATAAATATTAATTTCAGCGAGCCGTTAATTTATCTGCGCCGAGCATTCGGCCAAAACAGAAAATGTGCAAGCACTGCGACAGAGCTTTTCGCCCCCCGGACAGTAGAAAGAGTCAGTTCTGGCACTCGATATAACCATTCCGAAAGCACGTAGCTAAGCATTTATTCCGGAATATCCTATTTATCTTGGCAGGAGGAAAGAGAGAAACTGGACCGAGCCCCTTTAAGCTGCCTCGCCGCTGCGAGAATCTCCTTCGTGATCCTCGTCACGTCCGCGCGGCCCAGTCCGACGTTTCCAGCGGGCGAAAACCTGCAATTTCGATTTTTCCTCAAGATTTTGCCTTCATTCTTCTCCGCTCGCCGCCGCTGGCCCTCGCTTGTTTATTCGGCATGCATTATGAGACGCAATAAAGTCACCTGCTCTTTTTCCCTCGCTGCAAACACGAACGCCGCACTATTCCGTGAACTTAAAAATTTGCATGTTTAATGAACTAATTCAGATGGCAAGTTTTATTCCTCGATACTCGCGCTATTATTTGCCCATTCCCAAGCCAACATTCGCTGCGATCCGCGTATCCTCCTGTCTACATAATATTTGCCTACGCACCATTACGCGCTGCGTGTGCTTATTACGAGTGTTATATAGCGTTTGCTCTAACCGGGCTCGCGGCTGCGTTTACAGGGTGAAATAGTTTTGTCGACTGATAGGCTGGCATCGCCTCCGGCTGAATGCAGCTGCTGTCCGCAGCAAAAGCCGTTTGTCGATCGGTGTCTCTGCGCGATTTTGCAATGACATATACGCGAGCAGCGGATTACAACGGCCGACCCGTTCAGATTGTAATAATCGCTGATGAGTTGGCTGATGTATCGCGCGACGGCGCTGAGCTCGGATGAAATGTAACATCTCGGAAATTACTGTTTCGATGTAGTAGAGACGGCTGATTGATATTTTTGGATTATTTTTGAAGATTTTTACTGATTTGCCAGATTATCGATTTCTGTACCTATAGCGTTGGTGTTTACAAGGCCGTCAGGATGAATTTCGCGTGTATAGTGTAAACAGAGAGCTTCTTTTATTTTTGTATCAACAAGTCCCTGGTAGTACAGTGGTAAGTGCGCCCAAATACATTTACTGTCTTGGGAAACCGAGGTTCGATTCCTTGCCAGGGAGGATTTTTTTTTCAATATTCATTTGTTAATGTTATTTATTTTACAATCAAGCATTAAACAATTATAGCTCGTATCTTTTCTTTTACACAGAAGTAGACCTGCACTAATAATTAAAAAATTTATTTTATTATGTGCCTTTATTTATAAGAAAAGTTCTTTCATTCTTTATGTTAAAAAAAACATTTTTCATAGGAGTGAAAAGTATTCAGTTTTTATATTTTAGACAAATATTTTTTATTTTTAAATACTTAAAAGGCTTTGCTCAATAATAAATTTATAAATTTTAATCTATTCGAGAAAGAATTTTCTTTGAAATCAAAATATTATAATGTAATAACACAATATTAAATTATTATTAAAAATTTTAAATTATGTTTTTTCTTAGTCGAAACAATTTATCTTAAATAATTATATTTATACAAAATTTTTACCTTCAAATACTATTATATATTCATTGATCACAGCTAAAAACAGAAATTTATTCATTTTACCAAAATGTTAAACATTATGTAAATATTTAATTATTTGAAATATATAATCAATATTAATAATCATGTTATTTTTATACGTATGAATAAATTACAATAAAACAAAGCATCAGATTACACAAAATCATTTAATTACTAATTTATCTTTGAAATAAAATTACATTAATTATTTTATCATTCATTACATAAATAGTAAAATTGTATTTTAATTTTAATTTTAATTTTAATTTTTATTTAATTTTTTTTTGGTATTTAAAGAGGTAAAAATCTGGCCTGATAAAAAATATATATATTCTATATCGCATAAATAAGTAAACTACTTTTTTTATTGAATTATGGGTATGCAAGTTTATTCAATACTTTTAGCGTATATTTATACATATCATGAAACTAAAAAATGTCGCAACATATTCATATACGAGCGTTTATGCATTTCGAGCTAAACCAGATGCGGCGTAAATAAATATTTAACATCAAACTTGGCAAATGAATTGCGATATTTACTTTCACCAATTACTCAGACAAAAGCTCATGTCGATGAAATGTGCATCTATAGTGAAATAAAATACGAATTTCACTCTCTCATTCTCCCTCTCTTTTCCTCTCTCTCTCTCTTGCTCTCTGTCCATAAGCAGAATGCACGCAAGAATTTCTATATTCTTTGTACATTTATTATTTGGTGCATAAATTGAACTCGACTTTCATACGCGTAAAATTTATGTTTAAATCGAACGTATAACAGCCTACGATAAAGTGACCCGAGCGCAACGACTCCACGTTGAAGTAAACAAAACGAAATAAATTATAAAACGTTGACGCCTCAATAAAATGCATAATAATAATTATTATGTATATCGCATTATTTTGAATAATTCAAATTTTAATAAAATAAAACATTCAGCAACAGTGGTACGCGAGCGAATTCAATAAATGCATTTATATTGTGTGTAAAGCACGGGACTTCGAAATTCGTCAATTTATTTCCTTCTAACAAGTGAAATTCCAGGAATCTGTCCTACTGAATCAACAATCGTCCTTCGCGTACGGGCGATAAAACTTTTATTACAAATTTTAAAAGCAAATTTGATCGTTCGAACTCGTTATACATGTAAATAGATGTATATGTTTGCAGGAATTAAATCAAACAACCACGGACAATCTTCAGTCTGAATAACACTTTTTTACAATATAACATCCGTTACTTTGTGACTAAACCTGATAAAATATGCTTTTTGTGTAATAAATAATATTACTTTGCTAAAATTGTTACCCGATGTTGTAATCAAACAAAATAACATGTTATGACGCACAAAATAAAAACTAATAGTTATTTGCAATATTTATTCACTTTTAATGATTTTGCTATCTATGTACTGCTGTATAAAATTTGTCTTCAAATAAAAGTAAATGCATGTTGTCGCTATAAAAATATATAACATAAACGTATAATAATAGACAGAGCAAATTTTCATTAACAAAAATTTTGATATTATCCTTCACCCAGGCAAACCGATTCGCTCAATTTCTCTGTACAATTTCTACAATTCTCGGCCACACATTCGCAAGCATAGCTTCACCGCATCCCCATTGAAGAGTGACCCGCACTCGTAATTTTTTAGGGCTCTCTCTCTCTCTCTCTCTCTCGCAAATATACATAATCACAGACACTTACTGGCATTTGGCCGTCGCAGAGGGGGCGCCGACAGAATACGAGATAAATTCAGCCGCAAATCAACGCGAGCGCAAGCGAGCGGTGGGCTTGACCGGGCAATCAGCGATACTGTCGATCAATCATTGGCGTAGTCACTAATTAAAAGCGGAATTCGCGCGAATGAACCGGCAATGAACACTTGACCGGCCCTGCCGCATCATCCGCCATGAAGTACGAATTTCCCGCGCATTTTGCCGTCGCGCTCTGGCGCAAGCAAGCTGCAGGCTCACGGCTGTTATACCAGGGGGGGCACGGACCCCTACCCGCCTTTCCCTCTCTCGTCATTTTCGAAACCTCCCGCAGAGCAAAATTTCGGCCTAACCGTCTGCGCCGGTAACCCCCCTGCAATTTCGATTCAGCTCGCGCGGCGCGCCCCGATACTGCACTCTGTAATTTGATCAATTAACGCCGCCTCGGCGCGTATTAGCGTCCCGACGCGCGCGGCCACCCCTCGCGCAGCCTCTTGCCGCGTGCGCTGACCTCTGCTAAATTTTCGCGGCAGCGAGCTGCGCAGAGCTAGTCTCGTGGGAAAAGTCGCGCAATTGAGAGAAGGAAATGTGGATTGCGTGCCTAGGTGTGTATCTCCGTTTTGACCTGGGTAATTTTTATGGCGTTTCGTGACCGTTCCAAAGGAGAGAACAAAAAAAAGGGATGTGATTAATGCTTTGAGTGTGGGTGGAAAGATGATGCGAGCTGCCCTTTGCAGGGATGCTGACGAAAAATTATGTATCTTGATGTTTGAATTATTAAAGGAAGCGTGTTTTCAGTTAGTACCGAATATCAAATTACAAATAAAACAATATATACTATTTGATGATGTTCTGGACAAGTTATTATTATTTCATGATAAGAATTTATGAACGGAATTTTAGTGCTAGTTAAGTTTTTAAAGATTTGCGAGAATAAGTATTTCATATTTCAATTCATAAACATTCGGTGTTGCACAATATACAGGGAGAAACAAAATTTCCAGTCAGTAATCCGGAAAATAAAAAGCTTGCTTATTAAAATTTGTATGCCAACTCTACAAAAAATTACAAAAAAAATAATAAAAATTTAATTATAAGATTTTTGAATTGTATTTAGTACATAACAAATTAGAAAATCACTCACTTGTATTTTTTAAACAAAATGTATGTAAAAAATGAGAATGAAAACAAAATTACTTTTCATATTTCGTATAATTCTTAATCTGGTATCTAGAATCATTAAAGCTCGAAGTATTACTTGAATAAGCCTCTTTAGTTCATTCAAACTCTTCCTCAGCCGGGCGTTAATGCTCTCTTTTTTCAGGTACGAGGCGTTAATGCTTTTATAATATCGCCTTTCAATGGATATGCGCATCCCGATAACGCTTCAAACGACTAAACGAGAGACGCGTATTTCTGCTGCGTCTAAATTGTCGAGGATAGCTATTGCAAGTTTTTGCATCACTGAATTTCCACTGGAAAGTATCAACTGTACAGTTTGAGATGAAAATAATTTTAAATAAACTTAATAAGATAATTTTCAGAATGTTTTTTAAATTTTAAGGTATAGGAATATTGGAAACTTTTTATTAATTTTCATAAATAAACTATGAGAAAAAGCATTTATCTATACAATCGTGCAATTAGCATTGTACGTAGATTTACTCAAAATTTAAGATCTATCGAATGCCATCAGATCATTATAATTGGATTATTTATGCGCATCTGCAAACGTGATGCTGTTGACGGAGGCTTAAGATCGAAGGGTGAAGATGCTCTACGTCATAATGCACCTAAGTGCATGTGCTATTTTGATCTAGTTGGCGATGCGCTACAAGGATTAGCTATTCTAACGATAAACGTTATTGGATGGTTATTACACAATATCTTTAATAGCGGTGCGATCAATTATCGTAGTTCATTGGCATAGGAGCTACGGTTTATAAAATCAGTATACCTTTTATAAATCAAAATATATTTACAACTTATTACAAAATAAGCAGCTTATTGCAACAAAATTCTAAATCAAAACAAGCGATGATATAAATTTGAACAAGTCAACATCCACTTCTAACGATGCTCTCTACACTCTCGACCCACAAAACAGCTCATTTTTCGCTCAGACTGTACTCCAGCCCCGACGATGCATCCTTAATCCACGCCGAGCCAGCATCAAGAGGGTATACACACAACGCATGCATAGACTGCATCGATTTTCGATCGGTACTTCTTCCTCGCACTCAGAGTCACGATTTACGTAGGTCGATAATGCAGCCGCTAATATATATATATATATATATCGCAAACGACGATTTAAGCGAGGACGCGCGTCTTCGACGGAGGCAGGCGATAGATAAGAGGCTCGCAGCTCCGAATTCATTTTGCACGCATTTGTCTGGGCGCGCGATTATCGATATAAATTGGATATTGGTCGATGGAAAATCATTCGATTGAAAAGTACTTTTGCCCGGGGTGGGGGCCGATTTATTTTCATCGGAAAAGCATTTAACGAAAGAGAGAGAAAGATGAGGAGTGGAGCAAGAGCGATTGCGTTATATATTGCGCTCTGCGAGCGCGGATTTGCGCGAGGGAAAAAATTTTGGTTTTATAGGTGCGAGGAGACGTGATGCATTGATATGGCTAGCGTTTATGATGGGCTCTAAATTAAGACTCGTGCCGCGCTATTTAATTTGCTCTCAGAAGTTGGACTTTTAAATAACGTTGTTCCCGCTTTTCATTTCGTTGGCTCGAAGTGAAAATAAAAAATATTTGAATGCTTGAATATTGGAATTTGCATTCTTTCATCATCTAAACATTATTTTTATTTATTAATATAATAAATACTTATTAAAAATGTTATTAAATGCTTTGTTAATTTAAGTTTTTTGACAGATATCCAGAAATATTTCGGAAACACATATACGAAATAATTTCATATTTTTTTATCTAACATTTATTTTGAAATACATTATCAAACATTTTAATTCTTCACTATTACAGATATATCATTTCAGCAGTTCGTTTAGTTCGTTATCTTTCGTATTTTAACAACAAAATAAAGCTTTCCATCATACAACACTCCAAAATATCTAGAATAGAGCTCTCTCTCTCTCTCTCTCTCCTCCTCTCCAGCTGAACTGTAGATCGGCGAAACACGTAGTCGCCGGTATTTACACCTTCTTCCCCTCCGCTCCGCGTCGTCATCCTG
>JAPYZA010007200.1:0-18672 GCA_030522685.1 Eupelmus azureus
CAGCCATTTGCTTTTTGGAAAGACTTGTAATTGATCGTCGTACTAATAAATAGCTCACTGCATAAATAACAGTCGTGGTCAGGAACGTTGCTATACGAACAGCGAGAAATTGACGAGTCTAATTGCGGAGGACCGAGCATTCGAGTAAATGAACTGACGTGCATGGCTGCGGTTAGATGAACACCCATGGTGGTGAAACTATTGATTAAATTCGCTTTTAAGATCAAATATTTTAGTAGTAACAATAAAGAAAAGTATTCAATTTTACTAAACAATTGCATAACGACAGGTGCAAGAAAAGTGATGGATCTACAGGAACCAATATTTTTTTATAAATACGCTATTAATTTGTCATTGAAGATATAAATACTTTGTATAATTCATGTTTAAAATGATTTCAAATCAATTTTAAATCACTGCGCACTGTTCAAATTTGAAATCTTAGGGTATTATTTCGAAACAATACCTTTCTTGAAATTTTCAGAATGAATAACTTTTTATTTCGAACATTAGCACTTTTGATACCAATAATATGTGCGTAGAAATATACAAAGTCGATTGTTTTATAATAAATAAATTTTTAACAAATCTTTAATTCTGAAAATTTTAAGAAATTTGCTATTTTGAAGTAAAGCCCTAAGATTTCGAATTTGAAATTGAACAGCGCACTGTTTTGGAATAAATTGGACAGTGTAAATACTTATGTGACGTTCAAAAAAAGACTAATAAGTACTAAAATAAAAAAATGTTCGGATTTCAGAATATTACTGTTCAACCAGTCAAACCAGAAAAAGTAAGATTTTGAAAATTATGAGTTACAGCAAACATAGGTTTAAATTTTGCTATGTTTATTTTTTCGGAAAAATATTTTTTCATTATTTACATAATTGTTATAATCATTCAAGATTTTTTCTATTATAGTACTTATTATTCAAAATTTCAAACGTTGAATATTTACTCTCTTTCAGTCTAAAATTTACGATTCAAATATTACGTAACAGTCGATACTGTGTGCTGTCGAACTATCAAAATTTGTAAGTCGACTACAATTTTATTGACCTTTTCCAGCAATATATGTATAATATTTATTAGAAATATCATTCGTCTATTTGTTACTTTTATTATTTCTTTTTATCGATCAAGTGTACTATTCATTTTCTAGAAAAGAATTCCTTTAAAATAAATCAGAAAATAATGCATATTTTTTATCAGGTAAAACATAATTTTACTCCAATTTTTCAAACGATATTTGACAAAAAAGTGCGTAAAATTCTCGATTCTTCACATCGTTTTCATTGCATAAGGAATATATTATCTTAGTTTTTTAAAAATATTTGAAATATTTACTTAAAATAAAAGGTATAAAAAATATAACTAAAAAAGTGTTCCGTTAAAAAGAAAAGAAAAAAACAAAAGAGAAACATGTCTATGCACATTTCTCAACCGTAGCAGTGCTAGTGTAGTTGAAGTTTAAGAGTTGGGGTCATGACCCTGTGCGGCTCAGTCTCTCGTGAAAAATCGAACGCGACCGACCCTCCAGTGCATACAGCCAAAGTCGACAACCGGAAACTCGTATCAGCCTGCCTCGTGTTAGATATTCGCATGCAGCAGAATGGCTAACGATAGATAAAGAGAGGGCGCACAACTGTGTTAGTTGGATAGTGATGGTATGTGTAGAAAGGGGAGCGTAGCGTAGCAGAGATATGAGAGATACAGAAGTAGCGACTTTAAACGAACATTTAGAATATTTGCATGCATATAAAATTCTCTTATGTATCACTGTTTTGTTACGAGATTTATTATTATAATTCATACGAAAAATATTAAAATTGAAATTTTCGTTTTTTGCAATAGAAGCACTTTAAACTTGGTAAATGATTAAAAATTAACTTTAGTAAGATACATTGAATAGTAATAGTTTAGTAAGGTTTTTGAAAATTTATAAAAGTTTAAATGTAGTGATATAAAATGTATAAGATCTGTAAAAAATTAGAGCCACAATTGAATTTTTGGTATATTTTGTCAATTAACTTCGAATCGTTATATATCTTTTGAATTCTGAAAAAAGCTCGTTTGATAATACCTTTGTATGAATGCATGCAAGGTTTTTCTAGACTAAATGTAACACGGAGTAAATTTATCAGTGACACAATCATACAATTATTTGCTGCAGCTGCTAATTGTAACTGCTTTGAGATTATAATATGTTATAATAGTGCCATATTAGTATTTTAATTATAGCAGCTAGTTTCAGCTCATCATATAATGACTTTATTATTACTTTTAGTTAGATTTATTACTTAAGAAGCTACAGTAGTTAATTAAGATCATGGTAATGCCAAAATAAAAATTTTTTCTCAGTAAAATGATTAAAATAAAATGGTTAAAACTTCAAGCCCTAAAATTGCAATATTCTCCATATTTTAACACTTGAAATCAAAACCCAAAATTTGAACAATCCCGAAGGCTTACGTCTCTACTAGTAAGTTAAATCAGACGTTAAATGCATGCTAAATTTTAGTATTTATGATGCACGCTTTCAAGAGACATAGCGAATAGAAAATTTTATCATACACACGCACGCTCAATTTATAAAAAAAAGTAGTTTTTATTTAATAAAAACTACTTTCAAATTTCGTATTGCAAGAGTACTTGTTGCTGTCGCGTACAATTAACACGTACCAATTTCCACATTGAATAATAAATTGATTATTATATTGGCGATTGTACCAGCGTATAAATTTTCCAATTTTATCGATCCTTCATTCAGTCAATTCAAATCTTTTTTCCGCCTTATTATTTATGTGTTCTATATTTCAACACCTTAAATTGCGTTAAAGTAGAGGAGAAGTAGCGGACAAAAGCTTTTATAACGGCTCATTAGACCCCTTTTGAAATGCGGTGCCACGTTCACGCTTTGAGCTAGCTGACTGAATCCCGGTAGTGAACATCGTCGATCGAAGCTCACCCAGCTCAATTTCTGCTTTATTTTTAGCTTTTACTTTATGTTCTTGCTTTCATTAGATTATTAAAAAAGATACCTGTGTATAAACAAATTCATGAAAAACCAATATTCTAAGAAAAATCTTAATAGAGATTACGTGATAAAAGTTAGGAAATTTTAAATCTTATCTTTGTAAATGGACGTCCATAAGCTAAGCAAATAAGTCAAGCTTGACCTGATTTCGAGTCTGAGTCACAGTTGACGAACGAGGAGCATCAGGTGGATTCTGTAGCCCAAAAATTGGATGATGAGGAAAAAAGAAACATGTTTTTTGCTGTGCATGGCAGAGAAACTCTAAATCTTTGTTATTTCTCTTTTGCTATCTTTGACTGTATCTATTGCGCGATCTTTTTCGTGCGTTCTTTGCCCTATTTTTAACTAAAATCTTAGTTTAATAGCTAAAAGTTAAGCTTAAGAGTTTAACTGATTGGTTTACAAATAATTAGACTAGTTCTTTTCTTAGAAAATATTTGACAAATTAATAAGAACATAATTGAAAACTAGGTAAAAGAATAAAATATAAAATATAAATATTGAGATAAATATAAATATAGAGATGCTAACGAAGATTTAAAATAAAGTATTAAATTATATTTTCTACAATAGTAGCATTGATATTTTCCAAATTGATAAATCCGAAGAATTTTGCTTTATTTACATTAAGTTACAAGTGAGCAATTAACGGACAATAGGGTTGAATAAAATAATATTAAGAATAAAATAATGAAAACATTGATACACACCTGCTTCCTGAAATGCTATTAATATATCGTAAAAATGTACCGGTTCATTTTTCTTTGATCTCATTTTATGCTCACAAAAAAATGAATTGAATAATTTCTTCTATTTTATACTAAATAAATGTTAAATTTAATAAATATTAATTAAACTTGAGTAAAACTTAATTTAAAATTAGTTTACACTTTGAAAGTACATAAAATGTTTATTTAGTACATTTGAGAAAAAACGTTTATCTGCTTAAAGAAAAAATACCATATTTCTCTTTGCACATTTCCTTATAATTATCTGGTTTATTTATTTTTCAAAGATTTTGATTCTCGTTTTATTCGCCTCTATACTTGCGAGGAATCACAGCGTCCATCGCAAATACCCACATGAGTCAAAATAATCCCGCAGCCATAAAACACTCGAAATTCTTTGCTTTACGCACGTCAGAACGGTAAATAGAGCCAGCCCTTTAAAGGATCGTGTACGCATAGTGAAGCGTACAGAGGTATGTATACATACATACGCGCGCGTCTGTTGGTTCAGGCAAACGAGTCTGTGGGTTCTCTTGCTGGCGTTGAAACGTCGTGGTCGCGCAGGATGGCTCATATGGTATAATGCACGTTGGGGGATAAGCGATGTCGATCATCACATGTAGCGACAATGCCAAGCGACGATCATGCGATGCGTGGCGCATGATCAATTGGAAACGCGTACACAAATTCCATGCAAGCTCGGATCTTGTATATAGCTGCGGGCTATTCAGTTACGGGAAGACCGTTAGCAAATCCAGGATGAAAACGTGATTAAGCTGGTTAATTATATCTGCATCAAAGAGATACCTGACCTGCTTTGAGGAAGAAAGAGGAATGTATAACTTTCATTCTTGAGGACTGATTGTGAGAGGATAATTTGTGAAAAATTGTATGTTCAACAAACTATATTTTTGAGTAATTTATCTTTAATTGTGCGTCGATTTGCAAATTCCTGTGCTAGTCCGAAAGTCGTAGCATTATTTCGTCACTGTTTTTCAGAGTGTGTACTGCAAACTTCCACTGAAGTCGGCAGTACACATGGTTTTTTTTTAAATACTGCAACTGCAAAATTCCTACTTTAAAGAATAATTAACGGATAAAAAACGGCAAATTTTGATAATAGTACTTTTACGATTAGAGAAAAGTGTTATGCCAACTTCAGAGAAGTATTAGTTACATTATATAAGAAGTACCTCAAAATTTTTTTCTCCAAGTTTTTGGAACCGCTTAAGGGATTTTTTTGTGGATTTGCTCATATATACATTGAAAAACTAGCTATACATGTCTATTGAAAACGCACCACGGCGCAGACTCGCGCACTCGCTGGTAGCAGTGGGGCAGCAGTAGCGAAATAGTAGCTCTCAGGGAAATCTTTGTATCGCGGTAGTGGAGGGAGAAAGTTATATGTCTCTCTTCGGGGTCGAGGCACTTGCCGCAGTCTCAGCTGGCTGGTTCTCGTCGGAGGTACAGCGGGGAACGCATTGCTCTTGCGCTGTTCAACAAGCGCCTGTTTGGTATTGTCACTGGCTCGGCTGAGCGAGCGTGGACTTTTACTACTTAACGGAGAGGATAGAATTTATTGTGAGTGCTCGGATGTTTTACTAGGTTAAACAGATATGAAGAAGAGAAGTGTTTTGCGCGCTTACTGTTGGTAATCATAGTATACATTAACTGATAATATTCTGTAGATTGAGATGTTTCTGTATTAAAAAAGGTCATTTTTATGATTACTCTTTATTACTTCACTCCGATTATTTTTATTCTTATGTTCAAAAACTGTTGGTCTTTCTTCTTCTAAATCAATAATCTTGAACTTTTTAATCTCTTTTTTAAAGCTTTTATATAATATTACATATGTTGTGCTTCACAACGCATTATATTATTGATAAAGTTATAAAGACAAAAATATGAAAGTTCAAGGAACATTAATAAATGCTAATAACAATACCTTTGTTTATTTTTCAGCAAAAAAAAACTTGGGGTGACTTTGTTCGTACAGAAGTTTTATAATATAAATTGGTAATTATCGTAAAAAAATTCTATTGCTATTTTGATTATTTAGTTTCTTGGCGTATAGATAACATTTTTTCTTTTTAATCAGTAATTGATAAATTATACTAGGGAATATTTGCAATATCTTTTAATTCATTAATATTTATAACAAAAGAAGAAAAAAGTTCATTGGATGTTAATTCCGCGAAATCATTAATGCTTATTCATAAGAAAATAAGCTTAATATACTTGTTTTAAATTTAAGTGAGTCTTTAATCCAAGACGAATTATTTATTTAATTAGCACGCCTAGCCTACATAGGCGTATTATATTATACTATATAGTAATAAATGATTCAAGTACTATTTTCCCCTATATTCAGTATCTAATCAATTTGAATTTTTTGCAATCGTACAATTAGATTTTAAAAATATCATAAAATTTCTCTCTCTCTCTCTCTCTCTCTCTCTCTCTCTCTCTCTCTCTCTCATGAATCCTAATATACAAAATAAGTGTCATGATTTTCTTAAATCACAAAAGACAAAAAGACGGAACAAGTAGATAATTTGTCATAATTTATATTCACAGGTCCAGTAGTACTTCATATGTTTGCTCCGATGTTTACTCGTAATATACTAATTTAAACAATTCGGACGCTAAATTAGGAAAGCATGTATTCAGTAAGATGATACAAACGTTGACACAAAATTTTGTAAATTTTATTTTATGTTTTTATTTAATTTTTTTAAATACAGGAGAATGCTGAACCAAATTTGTAAAATTTAACACGACTGGGTTTAATATATGTACAGCTTAGATCTAACAAGGGATCACTTTAACAGATTATGCACTACGGTAAGCAAAAATTTATGGTTTCGCCCTTTTACTTTTCAGCCAGGACACGCGAAAATACGAAAGCTTTCTATTATGCTCTTCCTTTTATTTTTCTTTTTCATTCTTAGCTCTTGCCATATTATTTGTGCTCTATACCATACATTTCGTGTTCACTACTATTACGTACTCTTTACCTCTTTGTACTTACTTAAGCGGGCGTGGTCTTTTTCATCGCAACAGTTAAGAGCACCGAATCCACACCTTTGATTCGCTTGGGCGTGCTTATTTACACAAGAAGCGCTAGCTCAAAGCGTGCACCTCGAATGTGAGACGACAAAAAGAAGGTCTTCTGTGTATTAGAAGGTAGTGCTTATACTATGGAAGAGATGCACTTAAACACGTAGACTAAGAGCATTATGCATTTTACAAAAGCTTCAGTTGTTATACAATTATTTGTTTGTTACTCGTACAGTGACTTTGTAGTTAACGAGTAAAAGCCTTTTATTCGTTAACTAGAAATTATTTGAATGATTAAATCAAGTCTACTATTAAAAATTAAGGTACCTGTTATTCTCCTCCAATCCTTTTTTGTCAATTTCTTAACCAGTAGCATTCTGTATTAAAAAAAAAAACTACCACACGAAGTGATAATGAAAAAGAAGTTAAAAGAGCGAAAAAGTACGAGAGCAGCAGAACAAGCGGAGAACGTGATTCAATCGTGAATTCGGCCCACGACTAGCTCCAAGAGCTTTAAACGTGCAGTGAAAATAGAATGACTCGTTTGCCAGCCTCCCTGTGCCTTTATCTCTCTTTCTCTTGACGCGACGCATCCCTTCATGCTCGTCCTTCTGCACTTACACCTAGTGAGTGAGCTGCAGACGCGAGACAAGTGAAAGAGCGCATAACATTGGAAAATCACGAACTTACGCTCCCTTTGTTTTCGCGTCAGAAAGACTCCCGCAATTTACCGCACTTAATTTATCCTGATACTATCATTCTTTGTTTTCTCCCGCGGTCCGTATACTATTTTTGCCTGCCAATGGTAAAAAATATTATAAATTAATAATTAATGAGAATAAAAAGATATTTTTCATTAATTTCTCTGAAACTGAAAGTGTTAGTATCTTATAATGGTTTTTTATATGTTGACAGAATTATAGTATTGTTAGAATCAGCTGAAAAAGATTATTCCACCCGTGTTGCGTTTACTATTTTTAACTACAGCGAGGCCGTAATGACCAATTTTCCATTTAAGGTTAGGACAGAAAGTGTGTTCTAGTTGCTTGTGAAAACGGTAGCAATTCTTTTTCTGAAATTTTACTAGTAAAAAACGTAGCAAACAATATTATTATAATTACAGAGCTTACAAGCTCTGTATAATACACGGGAAAAAAGAACTATCAACAATTTTTATTGACATGATTTTGTTAACAAAAATTTTAATTTTTTAACTTGGTGTGTACATACAACTTAGAGAACTTTTGCAACTCTTTAGGCGGTAAAAAATGAGAAATCATATTTTGCTATTTCGTTGACATACAAAGGGTAATTGAACACGTGGTTGAAATCACTTTTTCACCTGTGTATTTAACAATATTTTTTAACGAAATGTACAAAGATAGCTTTAGTTTACTCTGTTTTATTCAAACGTGAGCAAAATTAAGCTTTACTCTTGAGGATCGAAAATTAATGTTTTTTGTAAATATAAATAGTGTTATAAATTCATTCTACATAAAATTAAATAAATAGATAATTAGATAAATAATAAAGATTTTTCAAAAAAAAAAAAAAAAAAAAAAAAAAAAAAGAAGAAATTAAACAGAAGTTATTCAACATTATTCGTATTGCAGATAACTCAAATAAATGTAATTACTATAGTGAAAATTATTTTGATATATAAAAGTTTTTATATGAGAAAAGAAAGAAAATAAAAATATGAGGACAAGGTTTGGTTGAATCAATAGAATTACGTGGTCTTAAAACACATTATCTGATAATTTTTTTATTTCGACTAAATATTCTTTTATTTAGTCATTCCAATTGTTGATGTTATTAGGTACGATTCAAACAGCAGACTCACTGTTATGTTACCGGCATACAATTAAAACAATCGATGTTTTATTGTAACTTTTTATTTATTAAGATAAGCGGGTGTATAGTTAATACGTAAGAACAAACACTGATCATCAAAATGTTTTTTATTTGAGTGTTATAAATTTAGAATCGTGCATTTTATAATTAAGAATTAAACAATAATAAATATTTATGATTTCAACAAAATTTCGGAGACAGTAAAATTATTATTATTAATAAACGTAGAATATCCACAAGTTTTTATATTGTTTGTTTCACATATTTGGATTTATTTTGATTATAATGTTTGAACATACAATATAAAGATACTTTCTTCATTTTTTAAACTTTCCTTTGTAATAATAAAAATATTATTCTGTCACTATTCTAATTTTTAAAATTCAATAAAATGACCATTCTTAAGTGCTTAAATAGCTTTATTTATTTTCGTTCTTTAAATCGTCGAAAATATCAATATTCTGAAATGAATAAATTAACAACATTAATATGCACACTACTTACACGTTCATTTAAATTTATAGCACTCAAATAAAAAACATTCTAATGATCGAACTTATCTCCATCGAAAACGGTTTATAAATTCAAATAAAAAAATTATTTTTGTAAAATTATGCACATTTAGTAAGCCTCTCGGCTATTTACAATATGGTAATTAATTTAAAAAGTTTCTACATAATTCAGACCCTGGTACATAAAAACCATAAATTTGAGCACATTACCTTGGTAGAAAATTCTGGGCAGAATTTCTGGTCAACAAATGTTAAAATGACACTTATCTAAAAATTCTGAATATGCTTTGAACAGAAATTCTAGATAAGTGTCATTTTAACGTTTTTTGACTAGAAATTCTGCCTAGAATATGGTAAATTTTCTACCAGGGTACTTGGTGTTTCAAATATAAAATAGACGATCGATAATTGGTTCTCACACTGAGAAAAAAGAAGAGTGATAGTAACTACAGATTCCGGTAGCAGGAACCGGACAAACTTAGGTAGTACATACGGAACAAATTTGAATTATATTATGGATGCGATATATTGAAAATGGTATAATTCTTTAAATTTTAATGTTATTGTTTGATACTATTCAATAAAATCTCGTGTTAAATCCAGTACCAAAATTAAGTGATTTGAGAGGTTACATTAGCATTATAATGATCTTATAATACTACACTTTTCTTTACTGATCAGTCCGCGATAACTGCAACGAAACTTTCGGTAACAACGATCGGACTCTTCGGTATTCCAGACTGAAGCAGTAAGGTTAATTTTACTTCGTAGAGTTGAGTCACCTTCATTCTTGTTTTTTCCTAGTGCACTCGTACGAAAACATAATTGATAGAGGTGTGTTATTGACCTCGCGATTTTCAGCTTTCTCTCTCAATAGTGCCGTTTTCTATTTTTTTATCTCGCGAGTTTCAACCCCAGCTCCTTTAGCAGTCTCGTCTGTTGACAATCAGTTATGAACACGTTGATTTGCTTAGAACTTATATATATTTCGTAAAAATTCGCATAAATTACGGGTAAGCATATTGTATTTAGTGAAAATTGTTTGAACAAACAGATAAAAATATTTTGTATTTGTGTATTTTGCAAGTATGGAATTTCAAGACACAGCAAATAAACTAATAACTGAAAAAGACATTGCATTAACTGTATCACCTATATTAACAGAGAATTCTATAATATCTCAAAGTGCATTAGAAAATGAATCTCACCAAGAATTAAAAAAAAAGCGAATTAGATTAACATATCAAGAAAAATTCAATGTTTTGCAAGAATTAAACAATCAACCGGCGGAAGTGATCTGTAAAATATATAATATAAGTACTCGTACTTTACGAAAATGGAAAAATAAAGAAAAAGATAATATAGTAGAAGTTTCAAGAAATAGAAATTTTAAAATGGCAAAAAAGAAAACGAACACTTTAGAAATGGATAATTCTATTTACAATTGGTTACTGAAAGCTCAAGAAAATGGAATCCCAGTTTCTGGTCCTATTTTAAAACAACAAGCTTTGATTGTTAGTAAAAATTTCGAACGATCAAAGTCTTTCAAAGCTAGTGACGGATGGCTTCAAAAATGGAAAAGAAGGAAAAACATTCGAAGTTTCAAAATTACAGGTTAAGATTACTGATATAATTCTATATGTTAAGATATGTTAAAAATATGTATTTCTACATTCTTTAATCTCTTTCATTACTAATTAATTATAGTACAGTGTGCACTCGTCGAGAATCACCTTGAGCGTACGTGTATGGTATACTATTTTTTGAAACAAGGAGAGTGATCGCCGATGTTTCATGCCTGTTGAGCGTGTGTGAATTTTGCGCACTAGGTCAACAATATGACTTTTCGCACAGACTCAACAGGCGTGAGAACTCATCTTTCGCAAACAGTGTTTCAAAATAGTACATTTAGATACTAGTGCGATTAAGTGATTTTAGCCTCGCGGAGGAAATCGATTAAAATTACTAATAATACATAATATGTAATTATTAACTAAAAATTATACGGCATTGATTATATATTTTCAAAATTATAAATAAAAATATTTTTAAAGGTGAAAAATTTTCATCCGATATACAAGAAGATGTAGATTATAAACAGGATTTTAAAAATTTATTAACAATTAAACAATTATGTAGGGCACAAATTTTCAACATGGACGAAACTATTTTATACATAAAACAAGTGCCAAATAGAATCCTTGATTCATATTGTGTTAAAGACGTACCAAGAATAAAAAAGCCATTAGATCGAGTTACAATTGCGGCTTGTTGTAACGCTGACGGTTCCATGAAGTTACCTCTTCTATTAATAGGCAAAGCAAAAAAACCAAGATGTTTGAAAAATATCGATAGAACAAAACTACCTATTTTCTATCACAGTCATACAAACGCTGAGATGGATAAACATATATTCGAAGAATGGTTTATTAACCAATTTGTTCCACAGGTAAAGACGTTTTTGGAATCAAAAAATCTTCCTTTGAGTGCAGTATTACTTGTTGATAATTGTAAGATTTACAAGTATTTAAAGATTGACAACTTCGAAGTAACATTTTTGTCACCTAAAATAACATCGTTGATTCAGCCGTTAAATCAAGAAATTCTCCAAGCCTTCAAACTCAATTACGAAGCTCAACTAATAAATGTGATTTTAAAATCACAACGAGAAGGTACTTTGTTGTTCGAATTTTTAAAACGAGTTCAAATGAAAGAAGTTATTTTTTGGTGTGCTTATGCATGGGGCAATGTGCAATCACAAATGATTTATAATTGTTGGAATAAGCTGTATTCTTTCGAGGAACAAGATGCTCAGACACGGACCTATGAGGACGCCTTAGTCGATATTGTAGATTTACATGCATCTTTAGGTGTTGAAAGAGCATGTAACGACTTTACCCAAGATCAAATAAATAATTTACTTCAATCAATAGCTAAAATAAATGAATATGATACGATTAGAGAAGAAACTCTCTCAGATTGGTTAGCTGAGACAGCACCAGGTACGCGTCTATATTATAAACATAATGTAAAAAAAAATACATCAAAAACAGATTTCACAATTTTGTTACCACAATATGAACATTTTTTCTGTAATTAAAATACTAATATAACCAAAATTTGTAATTATAAATAACTAATAATGTTATTAAAATAGATTATGTTAAACAATAAATATATATACATATACTTTTTTCGTCAGAGACTCTATCAGAGTGTCAGATATCTGATGAAGTTGTAGAAATGAATGAAGTTTCTGGATTCAACTGCGAAGAAGAATTGGGTTTTTCACAAAGGAAATCAGACAATGATTTCAATAATACGGAATTCGACGTTCTTTCCACTTCATTTAATGTTTTATATACTGAAAATTAAAATATTTGTATACATTATGACGGGGTCACAGCTGTTTAAATGTAAAAGAGCGAAGCTGGGTCCGATAAGGCACAGTCAAACGGTGAATGGAGTGAGTGAAAGGAGCGAGAAATGGGATACGAGTATGTTGGGCACGCGTGCGATCTTTTCAAATGATCTTACTTAATGATCAGAGAAGAGAAAGAGAATGCGAGCGAGAGAAGAAGCGGCGACTGCTAGAGGTTGAGTGGAGGATATCTATAGTGAAGAAATTTTTATATGATCAACGATAAAGAAAAAAGTCAATAGTCTGGTCCACCACATAACAACCTCGAAATTAAAATTGATAATCAGTTGCTCCATTTTACACTGCCAAGCACTGCAAGTGTTCAACGAGGTAAAGTAACTAAGGTATCGCGGCAAATCATCTTCTGATTATTCTCAGATGGAAAAAATTCTATTCAAAATTAGTTTCTATTCAATCGGGGGTACCGCGAGGATACCACGTTAGGTTTCATTATCTTCATCATGATGTAATATATACTTGATATTAATTTTTAATAACTAAATTAGATACGGCCAAGTAACAGGCTCGGTAGTAGGGGTAGGTTTACAGCACAAAACTGGAGAAGCGGCACTATTAGGAGCGGCATTACTGAGATACCGACATGTCCTATATTTTTAACGCTTATTTCTGTGTTAATGTTAACAGATCAATAAGACAATATTTTTCTTGTAACAATATAAAGTATAAATAATGTGATATAAAAAGTCTATTATGCTAAACGCGTAATATATAAGGATGATTCGAATCATAATGCCTAATACGTTTCGATAGCGCAGTCGGTAAAGTTTACGTTTCCCTGCAATAAGATCGTGAATTGTATCCCACTCAAGGTAAGACTTTCTTTGAAAGGCACACTGTAAAATAATTATATGTATTTTAAGATTAGATAAATATAAATAATAATTAAATAAAATTATAAAACAATATCAATATTGATTGAGATATCGTCTGAATGCTATGAAATTCAAAATAAGAGAATATTAAAAAGTTAAATAAAATGATAAAGTAAGAATTGAAAATACAAAATCAAAACATAGGATTTTTTTTAAATTATTTTTGTGTTAAATTAAGAGTGTGTATTGAACGAAGAGAATCATTCTGTTTTAAAATAATAAAAATATCGATTGAGATATTCTAACAGTACGATTCATTGAACCATCCACATTTTTTCTCAGTGAACTTATAATCAATAACATATTAAATTTTCAGAATGATCTAACTAATTTTGCTTTCGGTATCGAACCTCCTTAATTGTCCCCTGGTAGAAAGTTTCCCCATTTTTTGAACAGCGGTTGGTCAGCTGTGAAGCATCAGACATCCACTAGCCTATTTTTAAAGACTTGGCCAATTTTTGGTTGGGGAAATTTCTACCAGGCTTGTAATATATTCATTTTAGGTTTTAATAATCTCAACAAATATGCAAAATTATAACAAATATTCTTAGGATAAGTAATAGTATATTATGCCACGAGGGAGGTAAAGACTTGGCGAGTCCATAACACGTGCTATGGGGTCGCCATTTTACCTCCCGAGTTGCATGTGCTATTTTTTGCAACACCTAGGGTAAAAGTGCCACATTCAATTTCCGGCGCCGGGAGGTAATGTGGTACTTTTACCCAAGGTGTTCCAAAAAAGTATTTTTGTAGAATTTGCATCAAAACTCAGTTGCAGCTTATAAAAAATAAAACTTGAAAAAAATTGAAAAACGATTGGCGTTAACGGATACCATAAAACGTATTAACTGAAAAAGCACAGTTTGATCTTTCTTTCCCTTAAGATTTTATAGATAAAGAATTGGCTAAAAAATGTTTATTATCCAAATTTGCATCGCTATTTTACTTGAAGTTAGTGTAATGATAAATTCAGAATATACATCAATCATCGAAATCAATAGTGGTCCAGTAAGAGGTGAAATTTTAAGGACAGTAAGACAAAAAATAAACTATGCCGCCTTTAAAGGTATTCCGTACGCTGAAGTTCCTCTTAATTATCTTAGATTTAAGGTAAATATAATTCAGTAATCAATTTACCCTTAAATTCACGATCATACAATTTTAATCACTATTAAAGTATTTAAATTGTTATAATATTAACTTTTGTAGCCACCAGTTGAAAAAAAAAATTGGACAGATGTATTTAATGCTACTCAAGACGGAAACGAATGTCCACAAATTGGCCTAAGAACTGCAAATTTTACAGGCTCAGAAGACTGTTTGATCATAAACGTTTATACACCTCATGTAATTATAAATTTATTTTTATATTGAATTTGATATAACTTGTTAGGTATTATTGTTTACGCGAAATGATGCATCACAGTTTTTTGAATCAATAAAGAAAACAATGTGTATTCTTGCAGAGTCAACAACTACAAACATTGCCAATTGATTAGCACTCGCTATCCTCAAAATTTATTTAAAATATTATAAAAGAAATTATTTAAATATTATAAAAATATAAGAATTTCACTTCGCTGGGGTAGCAAGACCCTTGAGAATTTTCAACTTAACTCTCTTATTGTATAATATACTATTATTAAATTAAATATCTCGCAAAATTTTAAGTATCTATCTTTTCTAAATTTCTCGATTTATCTATCTTCCATGGCGGGTTCTAATTTATATATAAAGTAAATTTTCGCTTTATGTATGAACTGTATTATTTACCGCGAGAACCAAAAAATCGTGATCGAAGTCGTGATTGTGGAGCCAGAGTGGAAAAAATACATTCTCTAAACATATTTTAAAATGGACTTTTTGTAATAAAATAGGAAAATTTAATGTTAAATCCTTCAGAGCATATTTGGAACTTTATTTATATTAAATTTCAAGTCATTTTATTTAGTTAAATATTGTTCATTTAATTAATTAAAACTTTGTAGAATCATAATACTAAAAGGACAGTGTACAACCTCTCACAATCAATCACAGATTCAGCTTAAACTTTTCAGCGATATTCTTTCGCTTGAAATGTAAAATCCGACGTTTTTGCTATTGGGCTTTAGAATACCAAATACGGACCATCTAAGTAAAACAGACCATAAAAATCATCGGAATTCGGATATTCTAATTTTTACAATTTGTTTAACTGTGATTCTTCAATTATATTATACGTAATAAAAAAAATTAATTCCAAAAATTTTTTAAATAATATAAAAAGATTTGAAAAATCATACAAATTAATTTTCATAATAAGCTTTGGATGTTTTCTAGAAACAAAGAATAAACTTTAGATTATAAATATATCAAAACTTTTTTACATCATCACAAATTTTCTTCGGTTTTGAAGTAAAAAGAGTTATTTTAGTTACAGTTAGAGTTAAAAGAGTAATTTTCATAAAACAGAAAATAGTTGAATATTGCATTGTTATTTATTATAAATTTTAACAGACCAAGTTCGATCATTTTAAACAAAGTGATCTGAAAGCAGTGATGGTCTGGATTCATGGTGGTGGATTCATTCTCGGTACTTCGAATTCTAAAATGTATGGACCTGATTTTCTCATAGAAAATGACGTAGTTCTAATAACATTTAATTATCGACTTGGGCCTTTTGGTTAGTATTCACATTTTTGATAATTATTTACAGTGCTTTATTATATATAAATTTAAATCTTTTTATAACATCAATGGAAACTGCAGGATTTTTAAATTTAAATCATAATAATGCTACTGGTAACGCTGGATTGAAAGATCAAAACTTAGCACTGATATGGGTCAATAAAAATGTAGCCAAATTTGGTGGAAATCCAAAAAAAATAACTATCTTTGGCCAAAGTTCTGGAGCAGTATCTGTCGATCTACACGTGTTGAGCGATATGTCAAAAGGTAATTATTAAGGAAAAAAATATCGGTTCATTGGGTCACAGATTCGGTTATAATTATTGATATGTTTTATTATAACCAAAGAAAGAATATTCAGTTATGTGTTTAATTTCTTTTAGAAACTCAAAATATCAATATTTTTAGTACTGTAAGATTGTATATCTACCAAGGTCTTAAAATGAGTATATTTAGACCGAGAGTAGCATTTGTTGTCCGGATTGTAGGTAAAGTAGCACGAACCAAAGAAAAATGTGTTCTGTAACACCAACTCCAACATTTAAGTATTTTTTATCGCTACTGAGCATGCGCAGAGACCGATTTTGGTATAGTTAATGCTCGATCATAGCGTTGAGCTCACAGAATAAAAGCCTGGTAAAAATCCCAGTTTACACAATTCGCTCAGGATGTTATTATTGTGAAAAGTATTAAATATAGATTGCATATATATGTGCACCGAGTCAAGCTTACTAGCAGTTGTTTTAGTTCAGAGTAGCAGCTCCAATACCATGTCAACATTCAGTCGTTTTATTCGCCTGAAGCGATCAGTTACAATTGCAACAGTCACAAAAAAGTGGCTAAGTTATTATTATTTATACCTATATTATTTAATCACTTCCGAAGTGTGATTTTGCAATGTTCCATCAAGATTGCTATTATGTCAGATCGCGAAGAGTTCAGGGCGATTAAGATCATGGATGAACCTCAGTTATTTTAATGTATTTTAACCATCTGTTATAAAATAATAATGATAAAATAAAATTTAGAAGCCATTCTAATAGAAATATATTAATTTTATTAGTATTTTCAAATTGATTTAAACAAAATCGTAAAGTTAAAAAAATCATAATTTTTATTCGTTTAATTGGCAGCGGTTTTTTCAAATAAATTAGTAAAAATTATTAAACCATGTTATTTAACATTCGTTAATTTAATATTTATGTATTTCAAGGATTATTTTCACAATCCATCGCTATGAGTGGATCGCCTTTGTGTCTGTATTGGAGTTTTGAATCATTCGAACAAGCAGAAATATTAGCTTTTAAACTTGGTAAAAAACTAGGAATTTCTACGAAAAGTAAAGATGAACTATTGCAAGCTCTTTATGCAGCCTCAGTAGAAGATATTATATTAAAATCCAATGAATTGTTCTTTGTAAGTATTTTATAATAATTGCTATACTTATGGCATTCAATTAAATAATTTGTATGCACCAATGTCCATTATTTTTGCAAAAAAAAATATTAAAATTTTATATGATTACAAAAATTTTAACCGCAGTTGCCTTTTCGTCCAACGGTTGAGTCATTATTTGTTGCAAGAAATGAAGAAAAATTTTTAACCAGTTGTCCTCTTGATAAATATCGATTTGGTAAATATAATAAATATCCACATATGCTAGGATTTACATCAAATGAGATAAAGTCGATCTCTGACCGTATGTATTTATTTGCAATAAAAATTACAGCTATCAATAACCGCTCTATTAATATGAAAGAAAAACAATTATCCTTTATTATTATGTATATGTGCAGTAATCCTGTCATTTTTGATGAGAGATAATCAAGATTTATTGATGAATATTACAACTAAAATAGATCATACATTGCACTATTTAATTGGAAACTATAGTACAAAATTATCACAGGCAGCATTAAAGAAATTGTCTTCGGTAAATTATTCTATTCGTTTTTATAAATTTTAATAAACATATTAATCAAAAGTATATCAGTATAAAAGTATTGTTTCTAAATGTGTGTAAAATTCTTCTTTGCCGATATCGAGAACTTTTGCGAAAAAGTTTAAGCAAATCGAAAAATTGAAATGTAATATTTGATCTAACTGAAAACTAATAATATTTATTCATAAATGTTATAAATTTAAAATATTAATTTTTATTGCTTATTCATTTTAGTGGGTTTCTGATCTGTTTTTCGTAACGGGAATTGATTCAAAACAAAAACTGATGCATGCACATAATGGACATCCTATTTATTATTATCGCTTTGCTTTTGAGTCTGGCCCTTATTTCATTGTTGATAACAATACCATTGATTATATTAGTGGTAAAATTAATTATTAGTGATATTAAATAAAAGTATTAAATTTAGATAGTAAAGGTATCATTTTGCTCATATTTTTCCGATATTTTTCAGGTGTAGGACATGCCGAAGATCTTCCTTACTTATTTTGGATTCCTTCTGGTGGTTTGCCGCTTGATGACCCAGGAGTCCAG